>JBCNYG010000019.1:14368823-14380897 GCA_039654305.1 Porochilus rendahli
ACCATGCATGTATATCAACCATTACAAGCTACCTGCCATACTGCCATCCGGCTTTTTAACGAAGAGCTGTGCATTTGGTGGTGGCTTAACACACTCAGAGGAAAAGCACTATCCACTCCCTTTGTACAAATGAGCTCACAGACACCCATGGATTGGCTGGTGATCGCTATGAGTGACAGGGTAACTCCCTCCCATGAGAGCTCAGCCAATTATCTCCCATGGACTCTCAGTTGCGAATGGCTGAGGAATCAATCTGGATTCGAATTTGCGATAGCCATGCACCTTGTCAATGCGCCACTAGGGAGCCCTAATTACGTTGATGTTCCTTTGCAATTTTGTTAGAGAAGAGCCCAAAGGCCATATAAGTGCAATTTTGTATCAGTTGAAGTTTCAGTTCACGAGAAGAAAATAAATATTTTTCACTTAATTGGCTTAAAAATGGGTGTGTTCAGGTGCTTTTGAAATCTGTGTTAAAATCTGTGGGGTTGCATCCAAATTTTGAATATTCTGTCAATAAGCATATTAGTAGAGCAGATAAGCCAAACAATTGTTCATTTGATGATAAAAGCATGGAATTTGGCAGAAATACTCATTGTTGGGTAGACTTTAAGAAATTCACTTTGAAAATACTTTGAAATTCCAATATGGTGGCCATTTCCCAAGATAGCCATGATATGATGGTTATCATGAAATAACGACTACATATTTTTGTATAAATAGCCAACATACAGATATTATTGAGATAAATTTTGTGTTTCTTTGCCATAACATTACTGACAAGAAAAAAGTTCTGGCTTTTCAGGAATCCAATATGGCAGCCATCTTACAAGATAATATGCAAAATATGCTATGTACATTATTGCTACATATTTGTGCATAAAACTTGATTGTTATGACTATTTATTGTCATGGGATGAAAATCAGGTGTGAGTGGGCACCCTGTTCAATTTAAAGAAGAAGGGTCAATTAAAGTGTCAAAAGGTGTTTGTGGAAGTGTATCATGGCACAAACAAAGGAGATTTCTGAGAACCCCAAAAAAAGGGTTGTTGATGCTCATCAGGCTGGAAAAGTTTACAAAACCACCTCTAACGGGTTTGGACTAAACATGGAGGTGGTAGTGTAATGGTTTTATCCTGTTTTGCTGCATCTGGACCAGGATGGCTTGCCATCATTGATGGAACAATGAATTCTGAAATTATACCAGCAATTAGTAAAGGGAAATGTTAGGATATCTGTCCATGATCTGGATCTCAAGACAAAGTGGGTCATTCAGCAAGACAATGATTCTAGGCACACAAGTCATTCTACCAAAGAATGGTTAAAGAAGAATAAAGTTAATGTTTTGGAATGGCCATGTCAAAGTCCTGACCTTAATCCAATTGAGATGTTGTGGAGGGACCTGAAGCGAGCAGGTCATGTGAGGAAACCCACCAAAATCCCAGAGTTGAAGCTGTTCTGTAGAGAGGAATGGGCTAAAATTCCTCCCAGCTGATGTGATCAACAATAACCAGAAACATTTATCTGCAGTTATTGCTGCAAAAGGAGGTCACACAAGATAATGAAATTAAAGGTTCACATACAGATATGAAATATTGGATCATTTTACTCAATAAATAAATGACCAAGTAAAATATTTTTAACTTGGTTCTCTTTATCTACTTTTAGGACTTGTTTTAAAATCTGATGATGTTTTAGTTTAAATTTATGCCGAAATGTATACAATTCTTAAGGTTTCACAAACTTTCAAGCCCCACTGTATAACATGGCAAGAACCTACTATGCTTTGGTGAGTAAATGGGTTCACTAAGTGTTCTGAAGATGTCTGACAATATTGGAGTTTTCCTTCTCCTTGATGAACTGCCTTTACCCAGCTATTGAGCTCCATCTGCTCAGAGGAACTAGACAGAGATCAGTGATTTTTTTTGGGTTTATGGCCAGGTTGCAATTTTGGCCCCAAGGCTAGCAATTTTTCTTAAATAGTGACTTACAAAGTATATTCATACCAAATTTTATGCTTGTGTCATCAACTGAATAATTTAAAATCACATTTAGCTGATCCACTGTATTTTGCACAAATTTCATAATTGATGAATAATTGATGCAGTGGTTAAAAATACTTTACAACTTTATTATCTTGTGGTGGCCATGTTGGTGGATAAGCAGCACAATTGTTCATTGAATTGTTTTGAAATAGCCATTTCAATCAACGATAGCTGCCAGATCATGTGACCTATGGAAAATTGGAAGAAAAAATGCCGTTAAAATAGGGTATTCTTTAGAACAAGACCAGATTTGCTGACGTTTAACTAGGCAGATTTGGTTTTATGGACAAAAGAAAAAGTGGCAAAAGAATTAAATGAACCTAGTAAAAACAAAAGAGGTTCCTATCTAATAGTTGAATCTGTAAATATATTATGAATGAAAGCTATTAATGAATGGATTTATTCAAATTTTTACATAGAGCACATGGAAGGAGACGTGAGTTAATCATGGTTAATCTGGAGAAGGTTATCATGGTTTATCTTCATTCATCTGTTGAACTAAACCGCTTAATTCTATCAGGGTCGTGGGGATGCTGGAGCCTATATCAGCCGACTCTGGGTGAAGGCGGGGTACACCCTGGACAGCTCGCAAGGCCATCGCAGGGCAGAAACACGCTGACGGCAATGCAGCCTACTGTTGACAAAAGTCAGCAATGGTTCTTTTATATTCCTCTCACCACAGACAGTCAGAGACATGGCTGGTCTTTGATAACCCAGTTAGCTGCACTGGGGGGACAGCAGTAACATCCCGGGCCAACACACAACCATTGGGGCAATTTGGAACAACCCATCTGCATGTCTTTGCACTGTGGGAGGAATCTGAAGTAACTAGAGGAAACCCATGTTAGAATGGGTAGAACATACAAACTCTGCACAAAAACTTGTCCTTGCTAAGCCCAGGACTCAAACCCAGGATCTTCTTGGTGTGAGGCAAATATGCTAACCACTATGCCACCGTGGTGCCTGGGAAGAGTATATTTTATGGAATTCATTGATAAAATGATGAATGAAGCTGAAGTTTTTCTGTAGTGTAGGTGTAGCAGATGAGCAATTTAAGACAAAATAGAAAGGATAATAAAATATAAAAATAAATAAAAACAGAAGGATGTCCCCATAATAATTATGATTCAGTCGCTATTATGCACTTGTTACCAATTAACCAGTTTATCTGTGGAATGTTCCAAACAGGGTGGCATGGTGGCACTGCGATCTGCACAACTGCCTCACAGCAAGAAGGCCTGGGTTTGATTCTTGGGCTCGGGCATTTCTGTGTGGAGTTGGCTTGTGTGGGTTTCCGCTGAGTACTCTGGTTTTCTCCCACACTCCAAAAACCTGCACTGTAGGCTAATTGGCTGTTTCAAATCGCCCCTAGGTGTGAGAATGAGTGAGAACTGCTGTGGGTGTTGGCCCTGCAATGGTCTGGTGAGCTGTTCAGGGTGTCCCCTGCACTTTCTCAGAGTTGGCTGAGATGGGTGCCAGCCTCACAGCAAACTTATTTAGGACTAAACGGTTTAGAAAGCGCGTGAATGAATGAATGCTTCCCGAATAGGTGTTTGATTTTTGAGTATTTTGCATGTATCCCAGTCTTTTGTTGGCCCTGATTCGATTGTTTTGGAGCAGGTTTCAGGCATCAAATTTAAAATGAGTGTAAAAAAAAAAAAAAGCAACGTTTATTTGTTTGATGATAAGTTATGCTGTGTTTGTGTTGTAATTAATTAATTGGTCTGCCAAAATGCATTCAGTAATTTGCATTAGCCCATACAAGTATTACAACAGTATACAAGTATTAAACTAACAAACCAGATATAAAGTAGTGAACTGTATAAAATAATGTTGGACACATCTGTACATATCTCTTCATTAAAATTACTTGCATCATACAGGTGTCTACTCATTGACAAGAGCTCATAGTATCTATATCCAAGTATATTTAATGCTCATCACTTCTGAGCCATGCCCCACTTTTTACAGTACAATGGCGTGAGGATTTATTTCTCTTTTTTTTATCATGAAGACACTTATAACAATAGGGTGTTTTGATATGCAAAGACATATAGGATTTATTTATTAAGTTTGAGTTTAATTTCCCTTTAAATAAATATAGGATGAAAAGGGTTAAAAATGTATTGTACATTTATGTTTAACATGGTGTCCACAGAAATCGAGGCTGTTAGTAAGAGCGTGAATAAAATAATTTTATGAAAATAAAAATTGTCGCATTAGGAAACAGTTCAAGATTTTTTGGGGACAAAAAATGAGCCAAAACTTTTTCCAGACAATTCAGTGAAAATCTCTGTCACACGCTTTATGCTAATTCTGTTATCGCTCCATGTTCTGTCACTTTATCTCAGTGAATTTAGCTCGTTTGGATCGTCTGCTGAAAGCTCCAAGCCGCTAAACACGAGTGACTGGCAGCTGAGACTCGCGAAGGCAGTGTCAGAGTGTGGAGCTCCGCTCCATTTATTTCCATGTCACGCTGTCTTGCTGTCCCCTTTTGTATTTTTCATCCTCTGTGATGCAAAATACATCACTCTATCTACACCGGGCATGCCAACCACGCCGCCGCATCAACATCAACATTTACGTCCACATCAAGAGACCTGCACGCTACCTGCTGGAACACCGCAGTGAGTGCTGGAGTAGAATTTCTGAACATCATCAGTAAACATGGAGAAGGATTTGTAAAGGAGGTTTCTGCATGACACAGTGCAGGGCTACAGGACAACTGATTAACCACAACACCACATGCTGTTTCATAGTAACAAGTTAAGGTGAATACTGGGTAATGATAAAAAATATTAAATTAATATAATATATTAAAACGGCTCGAGTAGATATCTCTAAGGATTGATATCCGAGGCTGGTGTTATAAGAGTAGCAACGCTACTTTAAGGGTTGAATCCACGTAGGCGCTGGAGGAAATAAAGAAATCAGTAATTCTCCCCCATGTTTTCTGACTATGGTCTGAAATGTGAAAGCTGGAAAGGTTAACCAATCTTATTAGTCGAATTATATGTTTAACAAGTTCACATTCTGTGTTACTATTACTGAATGGTGTTGTTTTGCCTGAGTATGCAGTGCGAGTCTGAGTGGTGGTGTATGAATCTCTATTTTTGGAGGGGTTTCTCTTCCATCGTCATGCAAGTCAGTGATACGTAACAGCCAGTCAGCATCGACTCAGCAACTAGGCAGCCTCATTGGGTTTGCTGTGGCATGGACACGGGACATCTATCCAAATCATGTTTTATTCCTATGCTGCTCTGCTCATGACCTCCGCTGTTATGTCAATATTTATGTGCATGTATAAATTAAAAGGAAGATGATAAAATAATTTTTTTAAAAAGGCGTTTCAACAGTAATTAAAGTAAAACCTTGGAAAAGCGTTTATTATATAAATATAGATTTATACATACACGAATAACATGTTTCTTTCAATAATTCTTTCAATATAATACAATGAATAATTTCAATAATGTCCCTTATTTAATCTGTGTCTAATTATTTAAAAACAAAAAATAGTGCAAAATTAGAATCAGGATCAAAGTTTGCCCACAAGTTCCTTATTTTCATGTCAGAAATAGTATGTCACAAACTCACCCTCAAATATATCCATCCTTCAATCCACTATCTGTAGAATTTAGCTGCCAGGGTTAGGGGGAAGCTGGAGCCAATCCCAACTGACTTAAACCTGACTCACACGTAAGCGATCTTTCTGAAAGTACAACCGAATTTTATTTCAAAGGCAGTTGAATAAATTCGAGCTGGAATTTGCATATTTTTGGAAATAGTGAAATTTGAGGCAAAATGATCCATAATCGAGGTCTTGGTGAAAAATTTCAAAAATGCGTAAAATCTGGTGCGAAATTATTGGTGACAAATTGATAATCGAAGATATCCAAAGCTTTTCAAAGAGACCGTTAATTTCAAGCATAATGGCAGTTTTTCGGGCGAAAACAACCGAAATCGACGTCACAATATTCCGCGACTATATCGCTTACTTGTGAGTTGGATTTTAAGGTGTGAAGGGCGGGATTACACCCTGAACAGGTTACCTGTCTACTACACGACTAACACAGATACAAACAACCATTTGCACCTATGGGAGATTTAGAGTAGACCGTTAACCTAATGAGCATGTCATTGGACTGTGGAAGGAAACCCACCCATGCACAGGGAGAACATGTAAACTCCACCCAGAAAGATAATTGACTGAGATTCGAACCCAGAATCTTCATTTCAGATAACCAGAAGCCCGTGAAGATAGGATTTACATTAAATATTCACTGACTTTTGGTGATCTCATGACAAAAAGCTAATAAAAAGAAAATATTCAGCGGGATAGAGGCATTTAAGATGTAAAAAAACAACTTGTGAAAGGGAATGATTGTGTTGTAGATTGAATTAATTTCCATTACAAATGAGGTCGAAATCTGAAGTGTGCTTGAACCCCACCTGCTGGTTGTGATTTTGTTTGATGGAAAATAAGAATGTGTGGACTAGTTCAGGAGAGAAATTTGCTAATGTTTTTCTCCTGGATGCATTTTTGGGTTTTGTTTCTATTTCTTTCAACTGGTGTAATAAATTCTTTTGCTTCTCAGTGAGATTCTCTACAAAATTCACAGAGCGTAGCCGTCCTCTTCTCCATCGCAGGCGTTGTTTTAACAAACACGTTCAGAGTAGCGAGGTGAGTGACGTGGGTAACACGAGAGGAGTTTAAGCTGCAGTCACTTCAACTTCAACTCCCACAAGTACAACATCTGTTCCTGAGAAGAGGAGAGGATCTGCTATTCTTTTAATAAGTTCCTGTACATCATTGTTCGTTCGATTTGTCAAAAAAATTAATGCATGCATGAAAATTTTAGAAGTATGTCAGCAAGCAGCCCGTACACAGCAAGAAAGCTCTGTATACATTATTTATATATTGTTCGTCCAAAGTAATGTAGCAGTTAGTTATTAGAACAGCTTTTGTGAGTTTATTTGACTTAATTGTCAAATTAGCTAAATAAAACACGGCTATCTCACACGCACTGAAACTCCAACACATGGCTAACACGCACCCACTGAACTCAACACATGGCTAACACGCACCCACTGAACTCAACACATGGCTAACACACACCCACTGAACTCAAGGCATGGCTAACACACACCCACTAAACCCCCAAGGCATGGCTAACACGCACCCACTGAACTCAACACATGGCTAACACGCACCCACTGAACTCAACACATGGTTAACACACACCCACTGAACTCAACACATGGCTAACACGCAACCACTGAACCCCCAAGGCATGGCTAACACACACCCACTGAACCCCCAAGGCATGGCTAACACACACCCACTGAACTCAACACATGGCTAACACACACTCACTGAACTCAACACATGGCTAACACACACCCACTGAACTCAACACATGGCTAACACGCAACCACTGAACCCCCAAGGCATGGCTAACACACAACCACTGAACCCCCAAGGCATGGCTAACACACACCCACTGAACTCAACACATGGCTAACACACACCCACTGAACTCAACACATGGATAACACACACCCACTGAACTCAACACATGGCTAACACACACCCACTTAATTTCACCTCTGCAGCTTTACACATCTCAGGGTTCTAGTAGAATTTATGAATGTGAGATGTTGTGTTTATAACCTCCCACTTCCATTACCGTGATGCTCTTTTCACTGCTCTGTGAGTCACAGCTCTCAATACACCACTATATTTACAGAAATTCAGTTGCTGGAGTTCTTTCTCACCCCCACCCACACATTTTAGTGTACGCTGTAACCTCCTGCCATATCCTCCCGCTGCACCCCATACACAGTCCTCCTCCTCATCTCCACAGCTTTTCAAAGAACAGGTTCTCCAGGTGAACCGAACCTTCCGTGCTCCCTCATTCGTTTGTTAAGGTCACCTGGATCCAGCTTACTCCTGCTATAGAGATACACACTTATCTCTACAGGTGGCGGGTCTTTCAGCGTCATTCACGGCAGTCACTTCACTCCACAGAGCCTCTCTGTTTCCTTCAGCTCAAAAGCTTCTGTTCATTTCTACTTTATATTTATCTAGTTATTCATATTCCATCACCTCTCAGTGCATCCAACACATTTTGTCATGCAGTGCACTTGGTTTCATTAGGAACTTGTGAGAAGGTAATAGACTAGTTATTACCTCCCTACGGAGGTTATGTTTCTGTTATTGTGGGTTTATTATTTGTTTGTTTGTTTGTCTGCCTTTTAGCAACTTACTGTCCACAGATTCAGATTATTCTGAAAGTTTTATGGTGGTAAGGCAAACCCAAGGATGTTCACATCAAATTTTGGTAAGAATCCACATACTATTGGCATCACTAAAATTCCATATCTCTTATAATGGTAAAAAAATGATATCTTTTTGAAAACACACCTGATTAAATTGAATTTGCACTTGATATCCGACCAATTTGAATTGGATTTAAATGTATATTTAGATCAATAGATCCTGAGTACAATAGTTCCTGGGTTGAAGGCCCAGGCTTGGCGAGGACATTGCTGTGTGGCGTTTGCATGGAGTTTGCATGGGTTTTTGTGTGTGCGAGTGGTTGTGTGAAAGTTGCCCTGTGCGTACACTGCCTTTGCCCAGAAACGACTGGATATTGCATTCGCCAGCCACTTAAATTCAACATTTAAAAATCCCATTTTTTGGAAGTGTGTTTTACAACAAGCCCTGCAGGGGGTGCTGCCTACTTAAGTTTCATGGCTTGGCGGAAGTTTTGGTTTTGGTTGGTTTTTGATTTTGCCATACTGTATTAATACCACAAGGGGAAATTATTGCCTCTGCATTTAACCGTTTAACCATTTAACCCATTTAACCATTTAACCCATTTAACCCAACAGTGAGCACACACACACTGGGTGCAGTGGGCTGCCACACACATTGGGGGCACCCAGAGAGCAATTGGGGGTTAGGTGCCTTGCTCAAAGGCACTTCAGCCATGAGGGAGGCTCATCCCCCCATTTTCCCTGCTGGCTCAGGAATCGAACCAGCAAACTTTTGGTCCCAAAACAGCTTGGATGCACTTGGGCATGTGTGTTTATAGCTGCTATAATGTCATAAATAACAGGAGCTAAACGCCTGTGTTGGAAACCGTACGCACTTTTCCACCTGTGTAACTGTAATGTTCAGAAGTTTATATCTCTGAAAAAAGTACATCAGATCAGGACAAAACTTTTTGTGATTATGTAAGATCTCTATTGATATTTATTCATCTATTCATTCATTCATTTTCTAAGCTGTTTTTTATGCCTATTTAGGGTCGCCCTATTATGTAAGGCAGTGTTGTAAGGTATCTAATAATGTTAGGAACATTGAACCACCACCAAAATATAACTGACAGACATCCAATTCACTAAACTGCTGAAGGACTTCAGTTCTCTTTAACAGTCACATATATAGTTTAAAGGATTCTTTAGCACTATGTTACACAACATTGGATAATTTTTGACATTTTGTTCATATGGGGGATTGGTGTACTTGATGAAGGTTTATGCTCTCTGAGTGCTTCTCGTTTATCCTGTTTTTGTGTTTATTTGTGTGTTTGTTTGCAGGATTATGCAAAATCCTATGTGTGGATTTTCAGGAAATTACTACCAGAGGCAGGGCTTTAGACAAGAAAGACTCCATTCAGTTCTACAGGTGATACATTTATCATTTGAACATTCTTGCCATTTTAGTTCATATGGAGGACTGCTGGGCTTGGCAGAGGTTTGCACTCTCCAAGTGTGCCTTTTATAAATTTTAAATTTGACTCTTAACTCATACCCTTCTGTAAGCCTGGCATCAGATTTATTTATTTAAAGTGATCTTGACTTGAAGAGACCTGCTATGGATAACGTATGGAAGGAGTCTCCAGTGTCAAAGATACACCAGCTCTTTCTGTAGCTCCTTTCTCTCCATCTCTCTGTCTCTTTCTCTCACTCTTTGTGCCTTTCTCCCCCCCCGTCTCCCTCACTGTCCCTTTCCTCTCTCTCTTTCTCTCTCACTCTGTCTGTGTCTGTCTCCCCCCTCTCTCTCTCTCTCTATATATATATATATCTATATCTTATTCTGTCTCTCTTTCTCTCCCTCTTTCTCGTTCTTTCTCTTTGTGTCTTTCTTTCCATCTCTATCCTTCTCTCTGTCTCCCTCTCTGTCCCCTCCACCTCTCTCTCTCTCTGCCTGTCACTCTCTCTCTCTCTCTCTCTCTCTCTCTCTCTCTCTCTCTCTCTCTCTCTCTCTTTCTCTCTGTATCTCCCACCTCTCTAAGATTTTTACTCAGCATGTTTGTAACTTTGTATGAAAACTGTTATCACTGACATTACCTTTAAAGACATCAGTGTGTCTCTGCACTCTGCACTCTGTCCTGTTCAGACTGTGAGAGAGTTCACACTGTTGCTGGGCAGCAACACAAACCGAACCTAACATGAGTTACAGGAGCTGAAGCTGAGCAAATTTCAATTTAACGTGTGTGTGTGTGTGTGTGTGTGTGTGAGTGTGAACGTTTGTGTGTGTCAACTGTACATGTGATTGCTGCATGCATTTTAACCAT
The DNA here is from genome assembly GCA_039654305.1 of Porochilus rendahli. Lineage (NCBI taxonomy): Eukaryota > Metazoa > Chordata > Actinopteri > Siluriformes > Plotosidae > Porochilus > Porochilus rendahli. The sequence goes on from JBCNYG010000019.1 coordinate 14,379,454, forward strand.
TTTGTTCGTCCCCCTCCCTCCAATGCACCTGCTCCAAAATACACCAACGTGCATTGCCTGAGAGGACCAGTGCTGGGGGAGGAGCTTAGGGTGTTCTTGTCATATCCAATGACCTCATGTATCATTCAGTCCTTCAGAATTAAGAAAACACCCAACTTTATTATAATGAGTCTAAATAATAAACATGGATATTGTTTATACTCGTAACTCTTGACTAGCTTACAAGCGTTAGCAATCAGTCTGCGGGATGCCTGCCTTTTGGACGATTCTATTCACACACTGTGGGAAGTTTGTGAAGGTAGACAGGTAGAATATCCAATTATTTTATTTGGACTGAATGAAACGATTGCAACTACCACATATAAGAGATTTCTTTCTTTTTATAGTCAGAGTATTTGATTTTATTTATTACTGTTAGTTTGTAGTGACAATTTTAAGGAATAAGAGAAATGCTTCCAAAATATCACATACCCTGCCTTTAACAGATTATTATACCACTGACAAAAAAATAATAATACTATTATTATTATTATTATTCATTCATTCATTAATTATCTAAAGTGTTTAATCCTAATTAGGGTCGCGGGGACGCTGGTGCCTATCTCAGCCAATTGTGCGCGAGGGCAGAGTACACGCTGGACAGCTCGCCAGGCGAAAGTTAGCAATGGTTCTTTTACATTCCTCTCACCACAGACAGTGAGAGACACATGGCCTGCCTTTGATAACCCAGTTAGCTACACTGGGGAGACAGCTTAAGTTAGCTTGAAACCCGACCTTGAGATCAGTAATCCAGCACTCTGCCACCAGACCACCACTGCCCCTATTATTATTATTATTAATATTATTATTATTATTATTATTACTACTACTACTACTACTACTACTTGTGGTAGTAATACCATAGTAATACCAGACTACTTGTCTACTACTTATTACTTAAATATTACTTTTGTGTGTGTAAGAGAGAGAGAGAGTGAGAAAATGTTAAATAATAAATACATCAATAGAAATTAAAATCAATAAAATCACGCTGTATGAACTGAGTTCATCTGGTTCTCTGACCCAGCTGTTAATTTACTCTGCTGCTCTTCCTGATGATTATTGAACACACACACACACACACACACACACACACACACACACACACCTCCACATGCTGTGTAGTTCAGTCAGAACTGAAAATGTTCACACACAGTACCAAGCGACATATTTTTATTAATTCATTTTCTGAATCGCTTATTCTTAATTAGGGTCGCGGGGAGGCTGGTGACCAACTCAGCCGACTCTGGGTGAGGGCAGAGTACACCCTGGACAGCTCGCAAGGCCATCGCAGGGCAGAAACACGCTGACAGCAATGTAGCCTTCTCTTGACAAAAGTCAGCAATGGTTCTTTTATATTCCTCTCACCACAGACAGTCAGAGACATGGCTGGTCTTTGATAACC
>JBCNYG010000019.1:14419872-14433196 GCA_039654305.1 Porochilus rendahli
TATCTATCTATCTATCTATCTATCTATCTATCTATCTATCTATCTATCTATCTATCTATCTATCTATCTATCTCCCTTGGTTGTGTGGATTTCCTCTGTGCACTGCAGTCTTCTCCCACAGTCACTTTAGGTGACCGGTCTACTCTAAGTCCCCCATAAGTGGGAGTGTGAATGGTTGTATGTGTTATTGCTAAAATAGACTGGTGACCTGTCTGTGGTGTATCCCCACCTCTCCCCTGAAGTCAAATGGAATTATTTATGAAGCACCAAGCAGAGGGAAAGTGGTTACACTGCAGGCAAGTACGGGACTTAAAGTCGAGAGAAGAGTGAAGGTGATGGCGGAGAAGTTGATGATGGTTTCAAAGACAGAAGAAGCAGAGAGAATTTTGCCTCCCAAAATGTTTACACATGTGCAAAAGGAAGAAAAAGGTGAATTAGGTGTGAAATTCTAATTAAAGTACAAGTTTACAGGAAAACCTGGAGAGAGGTTCTCATGACAGCAGATGGTCAGCAAGAAATACAAGCAGCACAAATCACACAACCTCCAAACTAGTCTGAAACAAGGACATCTGGGTTAAACAGCGTAGTGTGCATACAGCTTATAAAGCCCCACTGCACAGTGGTTGGGGTGAACGACATGAAAATGTTAAGCAGAGTTCAATTTTATGTAAATTAGCTGCAGCGCTATGTGGTGGCTACGAGTCAACTCGGGAAACAGTAGTGTGCTTATTTTCTCTCTTGATTGTAAATCTGTGGATTTTGGTTCCACATACTCACTCCTACTCACAGACCGTAGTTCCTGAACCAGTCACTGATGCTCACTGCATTCCTCAGGGCTTGAGATGTTTGATTTAATCCAAAATAGAGCCAGGCTACTGTGTGATGCCATTTAATACACAGCAGGAGTCTCAGAGGTTATAAACGACTACAAGAATATTTAATTTCATCATGAAAAAAATCAAAACTGATCTGTAGTCAAATGGGTGGCTTTACATTGGTTTTGTAGCTAGCTTGAGAGGATCTGTGTGGCTATGACACTAGACCATGACTTAAAGCCAGAGCAAAAACCAGGAGTTAAAACAGACGTTAAACCATAACAACTGGTAATAATCAGAGTCCTTTTTATTGTCATCAAACAAGGTTAAAGCAGTACAATGAAATTTCAAGTGCTATCCATAAAACTCCAATCAGTTCAACAAAACATCAATCAATCAATTAATAAAACCATCAAACACTTATATGCAGCTGATAGTAAATATAATATGATGTAATAAATATAATAAATATACATGAATAAATAAACAAAGTCAGGCTGTAGTGATAGCAGGGGGAGAGGGTCATGCTGGTCCACTATTTAGCTCAGTAATGGCGCTTGGATAAAAGCTATACATGAGGCTGGATTTGCAAGTCTTAAGGGTATGATAGTGCCTCCCAGAGGAAGAAGAGGTGATGACGGGATGAGTTTCGTCCCTTATGATGTTATTGACCCTGCGGAGGCAGCGTGTCCTGAATATGTCTTACATAGTAAGCAGGGGCGGACCAACAATCTAATAAACTATGGATAGGAGCTTCCACAAGTGAGCAGTGCAGAGCGATCTGTTAGCACTTGGTTTCAACATGTGTATGTTTAGCATTGCTCTTAAAGATGGGAGGAGTAAAGGGGCCTTTGGGGGTGTGTCTAGAACAAGACTGACAGATAGAGTGTCAAAATGCAGTCCACAGCCTACAGTTTCTCTCTCCAACATTACTGTAATTGGTTTACACAAAGCAATCAGATGCTTTGTTTGATATGATACTTACCACTGACTCATCTTTGGTGAAAAAAAACTGTTATCAGTGATTAGTTGTAGAAAACAAAGTTGATCTGTGATTGTGGGAAACACTGGAGATCAGCGATTGGTTGTCGGAAGCAATGGTGATTGGTGATTAGCTGAAGGAAAAAGTGGTGATCAGTGTCTGGTTGTCGGGAACAATGATGATGAATGAATGGTTAAACAAAGTTGATCTGAGATTGGCTGTAGGAAACATTGGGGAGGAGAAATTGGTTGTCAGAAGCAATGGTGATTGGTGATTAGCTGTAGGAAACAGTGGTAATCAGTAATTTGATGTCAGGAAAAGTAGTTATTATTGATTAGTTGTAGGAAACAAAGTTATTAGTGATTGGTTGACGGAAACAATGATGATCAGTGATTGATTGTTGGAAACAATAGTGACTGGAGAATAGCTGTAGGGAGCAGTGGTGATCAGTGATTGGTTGTCAGGAACAATGGTGATCAGTGATTAGTTGTAGGAAATAAAGGTCATCAGTGATTGGTTGGAGGAAAAAAGGGTGTTCAGTGATTGGTTATAGGAAACAGAGGTGATTGGTTTTGGGAAAAATAGTGAACAATAATTGGTTGTCAGAAACAATAGTGATTGGTTGTTGGGGACAATGGTGATCACTGATGAGTTGTAGAGAACATTATGGTCAGTGATTGGTTGTTGGGAACAATAGTGATCAGTGATTGGTTGTTATGTAACTGATATGTTTCACATAATATGTGAAATATATGAAAAATAAACACAGTGATCCTGAGATAGATTCCAGCTCCACTGCCACTCTGAAAAGGATGATGTGTTACCGAAGACTAAAGAATAAAAAATGTCAACAGTGTCACTACAGGAAAGTGTAGGATTATATATATATATATATATAAAACTGATGCACAAAAAAAACATATTTTAAACTTAAAACTGCACACACTCTTACTGTTGTGGAAAAATAGCAAATGTTTATGCAGTCAAAATGTAATACTAGCCTCAATTCTTCTTGCAAATTCTGATGCCTGATATGTCACACCTAATGATGTATGGCACTCATAATCGAAGAAGAAGAAGGAAAAAGAGAAAATCCTGTAACAGATGAAGAAAGAACCGTAGGAGAGAGGAGGAAGTCTTGCGGTGATTTGGTGAATAGTGATAAGATTCACGGCACTGTGTACGTCCAATATGAAGATATAATAACATTACCATGAATACTCATGTCACAATGCACAACCTGTGCTTTCTGGGAATATCAGTAGCATTCACTATTCACAAACTGAATCCGATATTTATTTTATTGATCTCCAGGTGGGAAGAAGAGAAATTTCTGGATGTTTGCCTCCACATGGTGAGATTTCAGCAGTTGATGATGAGCCACACTGTGTTTAATCTAATAAACCTGGATTTGACATCTAGTGTGATGTGTGTGGACTGTACAATGATAACACCTGCTTAATTGTAGGCAATGACACAAATCAATCTACTCGTCTGTATAGTGTGGGTGCAAAAGTCATACCAAATTTCTGGTACTATCACAGTTTCGTCTCAGGATATCGTTTATAAAACCGTGAACAACAATGATAATTAAATCTCCCACACAGCAATGTAGGCCCACCATTTAGATTACAACAAGATGGCATGGTGGCGTAGTGGTTAGCATGTCCGCCTCAGAGAAAGAAGGTCACGGGGTCGAGGACGATTCTGTGTGGAGTTTGCATGTTCTCACTGTGCTTGGGTGGGTATCCTCCGGGTACCCCGGTTTCCACCTACAGTCCAAAGACATACCCATTAGACTAATTGGATGTTTCAAATTGCCCCTAGGTGTGAGTGTGAATGGTTGTGTATGTTGCCCTGTAACGGACTGGCGAACTGTTCAGGTTGTACCCTGCCTTCACCAAGATTCAGCTGAGATAAGCTCCAGCCTTCCCGTCAACCTAATAAAGGATAAAGTGGTTCAGCAAATGCATGAATGAATAAAGAGGAACAAGGTAATAACAATATGTACTATAACAAAGAGTGCAAACTTAAATAAAAAGTCATGAAAGTTGAAAGTGAGGTTTGGGTGAAGAGAAGATCTTTTTTAGGATCAGAAAAAGCTACGCTTTATAAATACGAGTTCTACGAAGATCCGATTACAGAACGTTTAAAGAGATGGTGTAAAGCAGGACATCCAATTTTTTTTTTTACCAAGAGTGAATGCTGAGACTAAAATGACCTTAAAAACTTTACAGATGAAATGTTTTATAATAAATACCCACCCATTTTCAAATTCCAAGTAAAGCCCCTAGCAACACCCTTAGCAACCAAGACATCAGACCAAGAAGAACAATGACTGCTAAGAAGGCTTGAGAACATTATTGAAGGCCAGTTGTAGGATGATTGGGAAAGTAGTCCTTCGATTGTATCCAAGGCAGGAAGAGGAGTTGGGGGAGGAAGCTATCGATCAGGTGCTTTGTGTTGGCTTCTATATATATATGAGTACCTGAATAGCCTAAATGGAGACCTATTGAGACTGACTTATAATTTCAGTGCTTTTTAATCAAATCATCTGAGAGGATAATTCCTACTACCAATCAGACTTGGTAAACATCAGATATTCCTCATCAGGATCCACTGCTTTGACAGTGATTCATTTAACTAGCATGTACTATTGGCTGAGATCGAGAGAGACATGACATTTCAGCATGACTGCCTTTCAGCTATTAATAATAATAATAATCATTTATTCATTCATTCATTCATTTTGTACGCCGCTTAATCCTAATTAAGGTCATGGGGAGGCTGGTGCCTATCTCGGCAGACTCTGGGCTGCTCGCCAGTCCATTGCAGGTCTACACACACACAAAACCATTCACACTCACTCTCACACCTAGGGATGATTTGGAACTGCCAATCAGCCTACTGTGCATGTTTTTGGACTGCTGGAGGGAACCAATGTAAACACGGGGAGAACATGCAAATTTCACACAGAATCGAACCCAGGCCCTTTTTGCAATGAGGCGGACGCGCTAACCACTGCACTGCCATGCCGCAGTATTAATGATAATATATAATATATGCAGTGTATTTATTAATTCACTGAAGGCTTATTCTCTGATTTAATAATTATTGCTTTATGTAATGTAGTTTTATAAAAACTGACAGACTTGTGGACGGCACAGTGGTGCAGTGGTTAGCACGTCCGACTCAAAGCAGGAAGGTCATAGTTTAGAGTCCCAGCATTGGCAGAGATGCTTCTTTGAAGAGTTTGCCTATTTCCTCTGGTTACTCCAGCTTCCGCCCACTGTCCAAAGACATGCAAATTAGTCTAATTGGCTGTTCCAAATCCCCCCTAGGTGTGGTTGTGAACGGTTGTGTATGTTGACCTTGCGATGAGCTGGCAAGCTGTTTAGGGTGTGCCCCACCTTTACCCACAGCCAGCTGAGGTAGGCTCCAGCCTTCCTTTTATTAACATAGAATTGTAGTTATTATTAACCACTTTTTCAAAAAGGGAGCAGTGGAAGTAAGTAGTAAGAAACAAGAGGTGTTTAAAATGGAGATCTTGGGAAAACTAGATGTGAAAAAGTCACAGCAAAAAGGAAATAGGCATTAAAAGTGAGGGATGAAGGTCAATATTTTAAGCCTACGCAGAGAAGGAGAAGCTTACAGGTCAAAGAGAACAAGAGCTCTGGGACATGGTGAGTTTTTTTTTTTTTTCAGAGAACGAGGCCAAAGGAGTGGGTCTGAAGATCAATACTTATAAACCTTAATACGTTCCTGCACAAGGGCAAGAAAGAGGCTACAAAAGACTGGGTTTTAAACCGGAGGATGAGGAAAAGCTTTTATACACATTCTGATTGAAAATGATTTCTGCGTTATGTCAGTGTAAAGACAGACCGGCTTAGATCTGAGACACCGCTGTTGTAAATTGCACAATATTTCTGAAAAATAAACAGATTTTTTTTTGTAATTCTTTACTCTTAAATATAATATGATGAAACATAAAAGCAAGAGACTTAAAAAATGAGAAACAAAACAAAAAAAAAATATGATGATGCTCTACAGGAGTGAGAAGGCTGTGGTTAGTAAATGCTAATACAATCCAATAGCAATTGGGTGTGTTTGATGATGATATTTGTCGCTCTGTAATTAAGCGAGATGTCTTCCAGACTCATTATTCAGCAGAAGCAGAGAGAACAGCATTTGATCCAACACACTCTTTTTTGTACTTTAGTCTTTTATATATCGTGGTTAATAGTAGGCAGCATGCCTGGTTTCAAGTCCTGGACTTAGCGAGGGCAATTTTGTGTGAAGTTTGCATGATCTTCTTGTTCTTGATGGGTTTCCTCTGGGTACTCTGGTTTCCTCGCACAGTCCAAAGACATGCCCATTAGGCTAATTAGCTGCCCCTAATTGCCCCTAAATGTTAGTGTGATGCATTGTGTGTGTTGGCCTTGTAATGGTCTGTTCAGAGTGTACTCCACTATCGCCCAGAGTGGGCTGAGATGGGCTCCAGCCTCCCCGTTACCCTAGATGGATAAATGGTTCAATGAATAAAACAATAAATGAATGGTCAGATAGTGACTCAAGTGTAAATTGAACTTGAAGTCATGAGATTTGAAATGATGGTGATGAGGCTATAATGTACTTGAAATATTTAAGCGTCTTGTGTTTTCGGTCGCTGTGAAGTCTTCGCATTCCTCAAGTTTATAAGTCTCGAGACTTTGGTTCATGCTAATGTCTTGCTGTTTATTCAACTGTTTTTTTGTTTAGTGCCTTTTTGACCTTGTTTATGCTATTGACAGAGTTTCTAACCTGCATAATGACTTTCATCCTGGATCACGTTTTTATTCTGTTTGCCAAGATCGGCATTAAAGCCTCTTTGCACATTGATCCTAGCTCCGTGTATGAGTCCGTTCTGGCTGTTGCTGTGAAATTTATATTTGTTATTTTGTGTTCTTGTGGGCTTTAACGCTGTAATGTGTTGTGTGGGCTGTCCCATGTATTTTGCATGCTGGTTAAAATAAATGTGAAGATTTATTTTTATTGCATATTTAACCACAAATATTCTAGTGCAAGAAGAAAATACAGGCTACATTATATCATACCAAATATTATTAGTAAAAGTATATATAATATGCTGTCATAATTACAGTTTTGCATTTAACAGCAAATTATTTAACCTCCAAGCATCGTTTGTAAGGACTCTATGTGGGTTTAAAGAATATACATTCATTCAATCATGAATTCATTCAATTATTTGATGAACCGCTTTATCCTACTAGGATGACGGGGAGGGTGGAGCCTATTTTAGCCAACCTTTGGTACAGGTATGGTACACCCTGAACAGCTCGCAAGTCTATCACACACTGAACCAATCACACTCACACCTTGGGGCTATCACACCTAATGGGCATGTCTTTGTACTAGGGAAGCAAACTGGAGTACCCAAAGGAAACCCATGCAAGCCTATTGAGAACATGCAAACTCTGCAGAGTAAAACCCTCGCCAAGCCCAGCACTTGAACCCAGGACCTTCTTGCTGTGAGATGGACATGCTGGCAACTACACCACTGTGCTGTCCAAGGGTATACATAATAAAACAAAACAAACTGGAGATGCACTCATAGAGTGTAAGGTACTTATACCATGCAGCATGGTAATGAAGTAAATAAGCCCTATATGGGTACTGGTTTAAATTACACATGTGCTTGTTTTATAGCTCATCAGATATGTTCTACAGTACATAGACAGGATCAAATTCTAAAGAATGTATTAGATGGATGGGTTTTGACCTGTTGAATTGAATTGAATGCTGATCCATTTTACTTGTGTAGTGCTTTTAACAACTGCATTGCTGCAAAGCAGCATTACACAGTAAAGAAATTTAATGTACAATTTAAACATTTCTCCTACAATTATCCCTAACCCAAACCCCGAACAAGCGCAAGGAAAAACTCCCTCAGTCAACACAAGGAGGTTTCAGACTCAAAAAGGAAACTCATCCTCATTTGGGTGAAACCAGATATAATACTAACCATGTAGCACAAACTTCACAATAGTGAAGTGAAACATGACCTTTAGTTGGTTATTGGTAACTGTAATGGTAACTGTTGTCCTAAAACTGCCTTCTGAGATGAGAACTCCAACCAGGTTGGAAGTAGCATGTGTACCTCAATAAAATCACACATAGAGAGAGAGAGAGAGAGAGAGAGAGAGAGAGGTGTTGTTAGGTATGTTCAAGACAAATATGAGAGCACTCTGTGACATAAGGCCACTCTGCTGCTGATAGACTTGAATGTGTGTGTGACATGTGTGAGTGGGGGAGTGACAGAATTCAAACATTTCAGTTTACCAGAACTCTCCATGCCTGAGAGCCCCGAGAACTTCTCCTTTACTTATTAAAAAGCTATGAACAAAATGCTTGACTACACAAGTAATTTTTGTCTACTCTTAAAAACAGACACTGTGTCTGAGTCCAGAATATTAACTGGAAGGTTACATCATATCTGTGGGTCTTTGTAAAAGAAAGCTTCACCACTGCAGTAGTCTTCATTATTCAAGGTTTTGATCTAAGTGGGCGTGGCGGATCATAAACGACAAGAAGTTTGCTTCTTAAGATAATGTAGTACAAGACCATTCAGTGCATTAAAGGTTAAAGGTAGTATTTTATATTCAATGTGATATTTAATTGGGGGCCAGTACAGCGTAGATAAGATAGGGGTGATGTGCTCACATCTTCTGGTTCTAGTGAGGACTCATTGCCATTGCATAATAGCCTTTGAAGGGTACTCAAGGTCAAAGGTAATTGCCTCATTTGAAAGTCCATATATGGTTTCTTGTTAGTGGTCTAGAGTGAAGGTTTATCTATCAGCACTTGTTAAAAAATTTTAAGTACTCAATCTCCAAAATTGTGTGACCTTGATCTGACCTTCACTTTGAACTTGACACTACAAAATTAGGGACTCTGATAAGGTAGTATTGCCACCAAGTTTTATGAAAAATCCATGCATGGCTGTGGTTAGGATTTTGTTTACAAACTAAAAACCAAAAGCAAACTGACGGACAAAAACAAACACCAGTGATTACAATACCAGCGCCAAAACTCATTTTACGACAGAGGGAGTCAAATATCCTTTAGATTGGTTTATATGCTCACATTGGTTTTTACACTTCTGAATATTTATTTTCCTGTAATGCGGATATAAATGTTTTCTTGCAGAGGTGTGTTGTAAATTACGGAACGTGACGTCATGATTACATGCTGTCATTGACACGTCTAAATGAGTTTCAGGATATAATAACAGCACAAACATCTTTCATCATCTGCTCGACTAATTCCACCACAATAATTACTATTCTTAGAGATGCTCGGCTGGAATGATTTTAAGAACACCATTCATTCCATTTCCTGTTTATTCTGAATTGCATGGAAACATTAGGTAGGTTTTCATAAAGAGAAAAAAATAAACATTTCTCACTGAGCTCTGCTCCTACTGTATTGTATTTGGCGTTAGCGGTGGATTGGCAATGGACTGTGGCAGAGATGATGATGAATGTAATTTGTCACCGGAGAACAAAGTTTCCTACATTTGCATTCAGTTGTTCTTGTATGGCACCAGGGAGCTATTTTGAATCTCAGCGAAGAGTGAGTGGGTTTGCATAATGACTGCAGCCAGTATGATTTCCAGTGGAAGGGGGAAAATCTTAAGAGCTTGTAAAAGCATAAAAATGCAAAAAGAAAAAGAAAATCAGAACCCAGGGACCTTGACACCAACGAGGATTTATAATGTAACACATACTTGGCCTTGACACGCAGCACTACATGGCTACGATATCAATCTACTGCAGTTCAAGCCTCATTTATTAGCAAAGTAATGAAGTAGCAGTGCATTGTAATTATCCACTTTCTGTGACGTTTAGAAAGCAACCAGTTAACAATTAAAGTATAAGCCAAGCAGATATCCTCCATATACATCCAGCTGGCTTAATATCAAGAATGCTGGGAGAAAAATAGGTTCAAGCCAAGTCAGCTTTATTTATACAGGAAGTTGTCATGGGTGCAGGCTGACACAGATGTAAACACAACAGATTGTTTATTGCACACATCAACACACAAAAACAAACAAATGCAGAGCAAGTGAAATTCATAGTCAAAATCAGGCAGTGAACAGTGTATCACAGGCAAGGCAAGCAATCCAAACCACATAAGTGTTATACGTCAAAAACAGCCAATCAGTGCAGAGAATAAAAGACTTTGTTACAACAGGTCCATGAGCACAGAGATTATGCTACCTCACACTTAACAGAGTTTATACTGTAGATGTGATTGTGAACTGTTTGTGAGTTAGAAGTCAGGTGAATGTGATCAGTGAAGTGCATGCTGGGAATTGCAGTCTTTAATAGCCATATCTGGAGGCTGCTGGAGCTGCTTGGAACTGGTGCAAGCCTTGGTGCAAACATGACAGAAGTTTTAGCAAAACTGGTTATCCCGCTGAGGAAGAGTGTATCATGTATTGTGTTTTAGAGCACTGTCTTAGAGCAGAACCCTTTCAGGATGTTTAGAGGAAAAATACTGGTTGTTATGTTGTTACAGAAAACAAAAAACACCAAGGTGATATGGTGAAGCAGACTTATTGTTACCACACAAAAACACTATCCAGTGTGCATCATAACTCTTAAATAACAGAATTTGTAGGACATTTGTAAATAGCTACATTAACAGTGATTATTACTTCCAACAAGTAGGTTATGTATTACCTGTAGAGTGTTTCCATGTTTGTTTGTTTGTTTTATGTGTTAAAAGTAATACAATGTCTACCAGAGGTGGAGCTTTGGACAAAGAAGATGGGGATTGCTGGGCTTGGCAGAGGTTTGCGCTCTCCAAGTGCTTTTGTTTAAAATGAGCTCAGAGTTACTAGAAAATCATTCAACGTGTTCTGAGCAATCACAATCCAGAATTCAATCCAATAAAAGCTAAGGAGTGTAGCTAATTTGGTAAGTAGATATCTACCTGGTGTTACCTTTGGTAACCAGAGTTGTTTAAATTTGCCAAGTGATTAAATACAGAAAGTTTCTACAACATCAACACATAATCCCTTAAACCTTATACAGTAAGTTTTTCCTCAAACTATATAAGTCACTATAAAATGACTAACCTAATATCCTAAACTTGATTAAAATTTTAAAAAATTCTAAATAAACTGATTGGACACTAAACTGAAATGATTGGATGCTAACATAAAATCAGTGGATGCTAACCTGAAATTACTGGATGGTGACATAAAATCAGTGGATGCTAACCTAAAATGATTGGATGCTAACATAAAATCGGTGGATGCTAACCTGAAATTATTAGACGCTAACATAAAATCAGTGGATGCTAACCTGAAATGATTGGATGCTAACATAAAATCAGTGGATGCTAACCTGAAATGATTGGATGCTAACACAAAATCAGTGAACGCTTATATAAAATCAGTGGATGCTAATCTAACATTATTGCATACTAACCTGAAGCAATTGGATGCTAACCTGAAATGATTGGATGCTAACATAAAATCAGTGGATGCTAATCTAACATTATTGCATACTAACCTGAAGCAATTGGATGCTAACTTGAAATGATTGGATGCTAACCTGAAACAATGGAATGTTAACCTGAAATGATTTGATGCTAACCTGGATGCTTTGTAGATTTTCTTAAATGACTATACCAGTGTTCATTCATCAGTCAAAGCAGAGCTTCTTAGGATCCGCAGGTTCTGTGCTGTTAGTTGTAGCTGACAGTTTGTAAGAAGATGCGACAGTTTGTTTTGCTGCACATATGGCAACCACAGCTGTGCAATACCCAAGCCATTTGCTGCATTAATAGAGGCGAGGGGTTTGAACAATAACTAGGATTAATTTAAAAATGACGCAAATAAGAAGAGAGGGCGTCCACTTATACACTTACAAAGGGCCAGTAAACAAAAGCAGAGTAGCAGATTTCAGATTATTACGCTCACTTTTTATTGATAATGCTAGAGTGACTAGCCTGAAACGTAATGTTCTGTACAAACTACGATCTGTTTAAACTTAATTCACTCACAGAAACCTGTGTATAGAGGCTTTTTCCATTCGAGTGCTGAAAAGATGTAGTCCTGCATTAATAATCTACTCTTCTTGGTCTAATGGACCACTCTTATATAGCAATTACATAAATTCTGAAAGGCATAGATATATATCTAATAAGATACAGTAGTAATACTATTTGTTGCATCATTTCATGACTGTGAGAAAGAACACCAGGGAAAGAATATGTTTTCCAGCGGACATTTTTGTGCAGCACTAATAGCGAAGTCATCACCTCATATGAGCAGTCTATAAAAGGTCACCACTACATAATGCTCATCCTCTGGCAGCTTTTCATCCAGACAGACCTGCAGGTCCTGCAGCCAGACACAGAACCATGTTACAAACAGTGTACTTAACCTACACTGCTAATTCTTTTAGTTCACAACCATCAGGGCTGTTACCTTTTGAGCTTCCTACATGTTCTCATAGTATGTGCTCTCGTGTTACTGCATTGCACATGCCTGTTGTGCAAGAATCATATAACCTAACCCATGGCAATGACGCAATCATTCACTTATTCCATGGTAATGATCCAATACCAAAAAATATTTAAAGGCTTTCCACCAATCAGATTACCAAAACAAACAAACAAACAAATAAATACATAAAATAATGATTGAATAATATTGCTTGTTATATATAAGTTTATTTCTGTGTGGAGATTGCATGGTTTCCTAGTGCTTGCATGGATTTTCTGTGGAAAATTCCAGTTTCCTCTCACAGTCCAACAACACTCCCTTTAGGCTGATTGGTTGCTCCAAATTACCCCTTGTCGAACTGGCGAGTCTTTCAGGCTGTGCTCCGCTTTTATCTTGAGTTGGCTGAGATAGACTCCAGCCTCTTCGCGACCCGTGTAAAAGTAAGCAGCTCTGCAAAGAAATGAATAAAAAAAGTTTTTTTTAAATTTTTTTTGTAATGCATTTTATTTATTATTATAAATCTAAAACACTGTTTCAACTTGTAGCTAAACTATAAGCCTTTCCCCGACGGAGATACACATTGATGAAGTCAGTGAGCAGAAGTGATGCTTTATTATTATAAGTTCAACAGGTTTTAATGAGGTCCTAATAAATTACTTATGCCAACTGGCCAATGCATTTGTTTTTCACTGGCTCTGTGCTTCATGTATACTTTGTTCAGGTGAGTGGAAAGCTATTACAAACACTTCTTGGTCCACGGCTGCCGGAATAAATCATGTTTTTTCCCACGGGTCAGTGGACTTGCACTGAGTCTCTAATGCAGCTATACAGCTTGGAGACAATTTCCGAGTCTAATTGCACTCGACGTCAGATTGCTTAGTGATTTGTGTGTGTTTGTGTTGCTGGCAAACATGGTGTGCACCTAAGGTGTGTGGAGCTTTAGAACAAGGCAAGGTTATATATACATACTATATATATATATATATAAATATATATATATATACATAT
>JBCNYG010000019.1:14516953-14533387 GCA_039654305.1 Porochilus rendahli
ACTGTGGGAGGAAACCGGAGTACCTGGAGGAAACCCACGCAAGCACAGGGAGAACATGCAAACTCCACACAGAAACGTCCGAGCTGGGAGTCGAACCCAGGACAAAAAGTGAATGAATCGTAGATAAGTGCTGGAAGTGTTTTATGAAACATATAATCTGTATCTGTAGTGTGGCTGCTAAAACGCCCTGTAGCTATGTTAAAAAAGACCTACGAACTTCACGCAATCTCAGAAAACCATTGTTTCAAACATCCAATCACTAAACACCATTGTTACCAACACCCGATCACTAAACACCTTTAGTCCCAACACTAAATTACCAAGCAGCACTAAACACCACTGCAGTCACTGAACACTATCATTCCCAACACCCAATCACTGAACACTAGTGTTCCCAACACTCAATCACTGATTACCATCATTTTTAACACCCAATCCCTGATCACCATCATTTCCAATACTCAATCACTAAACACCAGAATTTCCAACATGCAGTCACTGAACACCCTCATTCCCAACTCTCATTCACTGAACACCAGCCATCCCCAACACTCAATCATCGATTACTTCCATTACCCAATCACTAAACAACATCATTCCCAAGCCCCAGATCAGTGAACGTCATAAATCCCAAAAACAACTTTTAATCACCATCATTTCAACACCCTATTATTGAACACAATTCTAAACTCACAGGACTCCCTTCTATACCCATGTGTATTGTATGATATTTTTAACAGGATTCCATTGAGCCGGTCGGCAGTTTTACATCAACTGAGTACCATGTGAATATCGTACAAGGAATTTTTTTGTCTTGCCACAATTGTGTCAATTTTTTATCAGCCTCATACGATTCAACTGACAGACTTAGCCCTTTTTTCGAACAACAGATTTTTTATGTGAGCGCAACTACACAGATTTCAAATTCACCTCACCCAAACCTATGTTGGGTTAAATTCATTGCTTGTAAGAGGGGCTTTGCAGCAACAAGTAAATCAGTAATGTTTAAGCATGAAAAGCTTAAAGGCAAGTAGCATTTTTGTCAAATTTACAGTTATAGCATTTTACATTTATCTTATCCTCAGCAAGTTACATTTTTATTTTATTTGTACAACTGAGCAGCTGAGGGTAACAGTGGTAGCTTGGTGGTACTGGGGCTTGAACTGCTGACCTTTGGGTCAGTAACCCCGAGCCTTATCCACTGAGCCACCACTGCCCACGCGCAAGTTAAGTATTTGAACCTTAAGTAAGGAGTTTAGATATTTTACTGGACCTTTCCAGTTTTTAACTGAATATTGCTGACACATGTTGCATGATGTGTGAACGATTCTGAAATAGAACATGTGTATGCTGTGTTTCTGCATAAGCAACTAGAGAATTAGCACTGGGACAGGGCATGGTCCTCTTCCAGATCAGCTCCAAAATTTTACAGGTTCTTCCCAGGCCCCAAAACAGTTAGGTAGTTTTTGAGAAATCCTGCTAACATACAAAACCGTTAATGTATTCCTGGATCTCGATTGTGATCCGGATCTGCTCCAAAACTTTATGGGGTTTTCACCCCTTTTTAGTGAAAATGCATACTGTAGTTTTTTTGTGTAATGTCACTAACAAACAAACAGACACTGGTGAATATAAAACCCCTGAAGGTTATGAGGTCTTAATGTATATTTATCATGATGAACATGTCAGATTGTACTTCTGCGCACAAATACGATGCTACTGTAACTGTTATAACTAAAGGAATGTTGTGAGCTAGTAGATCATGCTAGCGGTTGTGTGGGAGGAGGATTTATGACTTCATGAACCATTGTGTATTTTCTTTATTTCTACCTGAGAGTTGAGTTGAGACAAGTGAACATCTCTAACCTTCAGTTAGCCACATTAGGTGCACATGACCCCATCTTTTCATTCACGTCTGAACCTCTTACTGGTTCTGCAGCAGCCACCTTCTTCTCCGCGGAAAAACGACTTGAGTGAAGGAAAAAAGTCAAAGCACTATTAATAGAATTCTTGATTGACGTTGACATTTTGTTCTTTCATCTGAAGTGCTGGTCATTTTTTCGAGTGTCAGACGTAACTCATTTCACCATCGCAGTGATTGATTAGCAGTAATGGCCCCGATCAAGTTCTGCCTTTTTAATTTGGAGTCCAGTCAAGTTAATTTTCCGTTCTGAACGCTCCCAAATGGATGATATAGAACAGATGAGAGCACCAGGAGTTTAACTCTGAACACAGAGGGATTACAATCAATTTAACTGTCATAAAATGCATTATTGAAATGGGTTATGGACGCAATAAAACATGACAGAGGGATGCGATGGGGCCCGATTACTTCTGCGACCCCAAAGTTGATTGTGTTCTTACGACAGAGTGACCCTAAGTGTTTTATTACTTTTGTACCACAGTGTGGTGAACACTTTTTAGAGAAATTTGTTAGTTCCTGCTCTTACTCACATTATAGCAGCTATCACACATGCTTTACCCGCACATACTTTGCTCTGATTGGTCACTTTTCTGAAGCCTTTCTCAAGCTAATCAAAAAGTCCAACATGCCATGACACACTAGTGTGCAATGCAGCCAGTCTGTTGCAAACAGCTCAGAAATAAAAGCTTAAACATTCACTATCCTCCTTATTTGACACTGTCTAATGTCTAACATGTCCGTGGGTCAAAAAAGTGGAAAAAAGCATGATCTATTTTCTTTAAATAGACATCTCATTTCATAAAACTTCACCAAATCAATCACCTTGATCAATAAACCTGTGGTCAATAAGTGTTATTAGCTCTTTAAAAACTTCCGACAACATCAGTCCACACCTACGGAGCCCCTTAAGGGACATGGGTAAAAAAAATATATAAAGGTTTGGGTTCTTGTGGGCATGAGAAAGTATTGCATGCACACGAGAAACCTTAGGTAACTGGTGCGCATGCGATAGTTCTTCGTGCACGCAAAACTTTCTTGTGCGCAAGACAAGCCAATCTTTTTTTTTTTCCTCATGTCCCTGTAGTGGCTCCTTACACACCCATGTTCAAGGTGCGCACAAGTTTAACAACTCTAGGCACGCTCAGAGGCATGTTGCCTTTTTCTCTGTTCCAGCCTGGTAGTGACTTGTTGGATTGGCTGGGCTGCGTCACTGACCGCATGTAGTATAACACATTATCGGCCAATGCTGAACTGCACAAACAACAAACGCAGAAATTACAGAAAACATTTATTTTTGTTCTTAAACAAAATGATTACAGGAAAGCCGAATTGGCAAAACTTTAGCTGTGTAAAACATTTTGGATATACTGGATAAACACTCATCTCTGTGCAGCATTCTCATCCTCAGAGTCACTAGAATATGACGTCTTAGTGTCTCCATAAGAAACGTTAACCCCGCTCAACGTGTTGATGTCACTTCTGGTGAAAAATTGACTGCTAAGCTGCAGGTAATCTGCAAGATAAAATGTCCAGTTTTGTCCATTTTATGGTCATTCCTGTTAAAATAAGCGTTGGTATTACTTAAACGTGTTACATACGCACTAATTATGCTGTAAGGATGACCAATACCGCTAGTATTTAACACACTACAAACCTGTGATCTGATTTTCCGACTGTCTAGACCAATCACAGTCCTGCATTCTATAGCGATGTGATATAATGGCCTTTAAAGGTCCTGCTGGATAATGGTAATAAAAGCGAAGACATATACACACTTGCCATAATCGTGTTTGTCTTTTAAAATCGTTGTCATGGTCCGCAGGGTTCCCAAAGTACCCTATGTAGAGCAGCAATTCAAAAAGAGTTTGTGCAAAATTAGGTTATTTCATCTTCAGGTTCCCACTAGAGCTTTTAGCAAAGATGGACCTTTATGCTTTCTCCTGCCTGGAGGAGCTCCATCTCACCCAGGATGCAATTCTTCATCCGTTTTCCTCCGGTCTGGGCCTGGTATGGGTTTTTCCTTCTACTCCATCATGACACCAGGGACTGCCCAAATGTTTACGCATGAACTTATCTCCCGAAACACAGGAAGCTTCTCTATTAATCAGCTGTGGCTTTGCCCCAGGAGCCAGAAAGCATTTAGGGAAGGATGCGTGAGGAAAAAAAAGTCTAGCTGAGGGAGTGTAATGAGAGAGGTGGACTTGTGTGTTGGGCTGCGTGCCTGTCGCTGGCTTGGGGAAACATAATCATACACAATCACACCCCGGAATAATTTATAGACTTAACCTTCAGATCCTTTCTTTCCTGTTTCGTTATTATTATATCACAAAACAGTTCTCTAATGCATGTGGGCTCTGTGTTAGGGATGCTCCTGGTGATGAATAGTTTAGCTCAGCTTCGTATCCAGTGTTGCTATGCCTGTTTTAATTAGACTGCCATTGATGATAGATTCCAACATGCAGTCCTATTATGCAATTAGGTCCTTGTGGAGAATTGTGTGGTTTCGTGCTGTTATAGGGTGTCACGCTTTCATGATTAGTCACTGTAAGTGATCTGTTTAACCCACGCGTATCAAGAAAGCGAATTGTACTCATCGTAAATATCTCATCAATATCGGTTCCCTTCTGTTGCTATGTCCATGGCATCGTATGGAAAAAGCCTTGGGCTTCTGTTATGTCTGGACTCTTCTGCTCTGCTTCTTCTCTGTATTAGTAAATGATTCTGTCTGATTCGGCACCTGAAGCTGCAACAGCAAAACAGTGGCAGTCTTGATGGAAAGTCTCATCAATTTCTTTAAAAAGTCGACACAATATAGGCCGAACTTTGCACTGGTCTTTCTTTACTCACTGTCGGCAGACCGAATAAAATTGCAGGCTTTTCATAATCTGTACGTCACAGGTTAGAGAGGCAAAATGGACACAGATGCTGGATGAGAAGTTAATTGGGAGCTGGAAACCAAAACAGTCAATAAAACAAACCAGAAAACTAAGGTGTCCAGCCAGCTAGCAACAAACAGAGAACACTTGAGGCTTGAGACCTCGGGAAACTGAGGACACGGTTCAATCATAATCCTAATTAGGGTTTCGAATTAGGGAGGCTGCCGCCCATCTTAGTTGTCTCCGTGCAAAGGCGGGGTACAACTTAAATAGCTCGCCGGACTGTTGCAGTGCCAACACACATACAACCACGCACACCTAGGGGCGATTTGGAACAGCCAGTTAGCCTATTGTGCAAGTTTTTGGACTGTGGGAGGAAACCGGAGTACCCACAGGAAACCCACACAAGCATGGGGAGAACATGTAAACTGTTTCCACAAAGAAATGCCTGAGCCCAGGAATCAAACCCAGGCCTTCTTGGTGTGTGCTAACCACTGCGGCATCGTGCTACCTATACACTCATTCATTAGTATGTTTATTCGTTTGCTGATCAGCTAAATCCTACTACTGTCGTGGGTAGGCTGGTGCCTATCTCAGCTGACTTTAGACGAAGGCAGAGTACACCTTTAATATCTCACTATTTCATTGCAGGGCAATGCACACGCACACACTATTCAGACTCAAGTTCACATCTAGGGGCGATTTAAAACACTCCATTGGCATGTTGTTAAACTGTAGGAGGAAACCAGAGTACCCGGCAGAAACGCACAAATTCAAACTCCACACATGAAGTCGAACTCGAACCCAGGACCTTCTTGCTGTGAGGCGGACGTGCTACCCCCTACACCACTGTGCCATAAAGACACTCAGGAGGCCCTGTGTACACTTCCTGATCATGCTGACTGATGCACCCCAGGTACATGATTAACCCCATGGGGAATGCAGTGCGTCAGCAAATCTGGAAGTGACCACGATCCTGTTCAATTCAACAATAGGGTTGTGAAGCTTTGGGTCTGATGACATCATGGACCTATGTTTTGAGGCAGATCTGACCTCCATACTGCTGACATGAAATGAAGTGAGGATGCAGTGCATATGCGAATATATAAAAATATAAAACATTAATCAAACCTGCAGCACATTTATTGTGTAGCTATGCCCTGACCTTTTACCTCAGGAACATTCAAAGATGTGTATGTAAAGGCTCTACGATGGCAGATAGTGTGTTCATTTTATGTTAATAAAGTGTCCTTGAAACGCTCGGCAACAGGATTAAAGTGGAGTAAGGTGGATATACGGATAGAGATTGTGTGCACACTGTAGCAGATAAACAATTTACATTTTATTTTTGCACAGTGGTGAAAATCTGAAAAAGATGAACCAGCGCGGCTTGTTTAATTCCTGCTTCCCGAAGCCACGGCTGAAAGAGAACGCCTGCTCAACATATTATTTTCGTTACACCTCTTAATAACAGGACAGGTATAAAGGCGGAGGTGTGAAGCAAGATTGACAGCATTCTATTACAGAGTCTCGCCAACGATGGAGCACGTGGAGGGCGAGTAATGATGTGCCGGGCACATTGACACACCGCATCCTCCTGACCCCCTGCTGCCAACAGTTATTGCTGCCATCAGCTCATGCATATCATGAATGCATCTGCATTAATCGCGACTCGGGAAGCCGAGCGAATGCTTGTCGAGATGGATGATCGTATCATTCAGCTTATTTACTGAGCTGAGGCGCACGCGGGCATCAGCATGATCACTGCAGCCGGACTACTCCATGACACCTCCGGCATCATGAGGCAGCAATCCACGCAGCGTTTATTAACGTGAGCTCAGCTTGGCTTATCGCTGATTAACGGCTCGTACTCACTGCATACCTTTACACATCTTGTGTAGGAGCTGCGATTTACAATATATAATTTTTTTCCCCCCAATATGGACAATTAAAATATGGATCTGGAATTGAGAGTTGTGTAAGTGCCCTGAAGCCCCACCGCTTCCCCATCCGACATCAGTATGTAATGTGTACTGAAGAATTCAAAAATAATTACAGTATTAAAGCAAAGCATCAAATAAACCACTCTACAGAGAAATGTAAGACATAGAGAATAAAATAAAATACAGTTTATGGGTACAGCACATAAAGGTTTCTACTGGAACCTTCAGACATGAAATCATTATACATATACATGTTTCTGTTAATTGCTGTCTGCACTTTGCATGATGTAAATGAGCTGTGACAGGACTGTGTGAAAAGTACACCATGTTTTTACCACGGGGTAAGACTACACATTATTACTTTTGCGGCTCGGGGCAGGTCTGACCCTGTGCTGCATTCGTGTTGCTGGTTTGCTGTCTGGTCTACAGGAAAGAGAAATATTTTACAGTTCCTGTTTTCTTCTCCTGGAACATGCTCAAAGAATCGTTTTCTTCTGGACTTCAGAGGATTTAATATCCTCCAGTAGTGAATATCAATGCAGAGATGGAAGTGAAGCTATCAGAGTGTTTCCTCGTGGGGGCAGACTGTTTATATTTTAGCTGTGAGGGATTTCCACACTAGACTGATCTCTAGCACATTAAAGGGAGCTTACTGTGAGGGAGGAAAACCATTGTGCTCACCGCCACAACACCATCACCATCTCAACGTCTGCCACCATTACCACCTCCACCACCACAATTACCCCCACCATCACTACCTCCACTTCTACCACACTACCACCTCTACCCCAACCACCACCACCTCCACCATCACCCCATCATCATTACTTCTACCTCCACCCACACCACCACCTTCACCACAATTACCGCTTTCATCTCCATCACCAGCACTACCACCTCTACTGCAACTACTACCACCACCTTCACCACAATTACCACCACCATCTCCATCACCAGCACTAGCTCCACCACCACCTCTACTGCAACTACTACCACCTCCACCACCACAATTACCCCCACCATCTCCACCCCACCATCACTACCTCCACTTCCACCACTACTACCACCTCTACTGCAACCACCACCACCTCCACCATCACCCCATCATCATCAAATTGACATTACTTCTACCTCCACCCACACCACCACCTTCACCACAATTACCACTTTCATCTCCACCATCACCAGCACTACCACCTCTACTGCAACTACTACCACCTCCACCACCACAATTACCACAAGCACAACTTCTACCATAACCACTACCACATCTACTACCACAAGCATCTACATCTGCATCGTCCACCACCACCACCATTACCAGGTCCAACCACACCATCTTCAGATACACCTAGCTACCACCACTCAAATACACCTCTGCCATCACCACCACCACCACCACTATTACCAAAACTGGAATCATTTCATTACCCCCAACTCCACCATCATCTCCATCACCTCTGCGCTGAACTCACAAGCGCGATCACTTTGTCTGAGCTAAAAGTGCTGCGCCATCACCGTGTCATGTCCAATTACGTTCCTGTTTCATTCTTCGCTCAATTAGTCCTGAACAGTAAAGTGTCTTGTATTTCCATTTATTTTAAAACATTGCTCCAGAAAATGAGATTTAAAGTGAGAGGTCAAAGCTTCTGCTTAAGCGCTTTTTAAAAAATCCTTATTCCTTATTGATTCTAGCAGCATAAAAATATAAAACACAACACTTATCATATCCGTGACACATTTGCCATGGTTTTAATCCTCTTTTCGGTGTAAGAGAGATATATTTTATTGAACTGTAGCTGAGAGACTTAAAAATTCAGCCGTATTTAGGAATATACATAAGCACATTCTTTTCCAAGGTCACTGCTGAGTTGTGTTCTTATATGAGTAACAGAGTTACTCAGTATAGATTTAGCAAATACACAGAAATGATTAGCATACCCGCTAGCGGTGATGGCTTGCGGACACTAACTCATTTTACTGTAAATAATATTTGTAACCGTGTTGTACTTTTAAACTCAATTCATTACTTAATATAACAATAATACACCTAGAAAACATAAACTGTAATAAAAAAACAAGAGAACATCATTTTCTTTTTCACATGAGCTTCGGAATATTTAGCTGATGTCACTTCCTGAACTTGAACTTGTGGATGGAGGTGGATGTGTAGCAGGGTTGAGCATCAATATGCACGAAAATGGATGCTTGTGGACAACACAAGCGTTCACAGTCTGTAAACTGCTGGAGGAAACTGGAGTATCTGGAATGAAGCCAATGTAAGCACGGGAAGAACATGTAAACGACATCTTTGTGCAAATTAAATGGCACCCATTTGAAGTTCTCTCAAGATCATCACGATTCCAGGCAGTAGACATGATCTGTCTGAAAGACCGCAAAATGATTCTTAATATTTAGAAAAAAAGTACCAAAAAATGGTTAGATTATAGTTTTTCAAATGTTCCCATGACCTGTTCCTGTACGCCGTGCAATTTTCATGATATGTAAAATTGATATTTTGTCTATTCATACAGAGCTAGCTGGTAAGCCACAGGCCTCTAGTCCACTAAACCTGCGTTTGGTGAGGGGGAAAAAAAGCTTTCTAATTATTTTTAGTGGTACTTGCGATTTGGTAGCAGGACGAGATAGTGGCACTTCTGGTTTGGTGTGGTTATTATTTTTCTATGGTGACATAGAGGTCACAGTCTATGAGCTGATCCTTGGATTAGCCAATTAAAACTTTTCCATGACTGAATCGAATTTTAATCTAACACCTCAAAATAAAACATTCCTTTTTTAGCTCCCGCCCCCATGGTGGCTTGTGGCTTATAGGAATGGGTTCCGTCCGTCTGTCTGTCATACTTATGTTTCCGGACATTTTCTTGGACACCCACACTGGAGCGGGGCCTTTCAAACTTGCTTTGCTTGTTTAGTTACTTTTGGGCATAAAATCTTAACTAATATAAAAATGCAAAAACAACAAGTGTGTATTCCTGCAGAAATGCTGACACATACTGCAGCTGGCTGGTGTCTGAGAACACACACACACAATCTCAACATTCAGCTGAGCTTTTTTATTTTTATTTTTTGGCCCTCGTACTGTACTCCCGCTGTTGCTCATTCAGGTAATTAACACAACTATAAAACATCTGTAAATGTTTATTATAATTATTTCATGAAAAAACCTGTGAAAGTCCTCGACCTGCTCACACACCTTTTAAATGTTTTTGAACCACACGATTACTGTAACATCATTTAACACATTTCCAAATCAATTAACTGAGTGTTCGAGACAATTTTCACCTCCTCTGATCCCTACACTTCACTCACAGTGCTCCTGATCATATTTTATTATAAACACACACACACACACACACACAGTTTTTCACACAGGATTTGAATGAGTTTTTATTGATTTTCTGCAGCACAGCAGGAAGTGTTTTCTTTTTTATCTCCAGTGTTTCCGGATTGATTCAGTTACTCATTGTATATCTTTCCTCTGGGTTCTCTGGTTTCCTCCTAACCCTGGGTTTACACTAGGGCATGAGGCCCACGATCTCTGCGATTTGAAAGAATCATGATAAGTGTGGAGGCTCGTGGGATCGAATCGTGTTGGTCTTGTGAGAACTTGGTGGATTCATCATGATCTTGAGGGAACTTGGTGGAATCGTGATGATCTTGAGGGAACTTGGTGGATTTGTAATGAAATTGAAGGGAACTTTATTGTATTATTTATGCTGTATTATGATTTGTCCCCAATTGTGAAATAATCTGGAAAGCGCGGTGGAGCGCAGTAGAGCTACACAGACTTTAACAGACCTTAACAGAGTGTACCAGACGTTCATGTGCTGTCGTGGAAGAACTTGAAGAACTCAGAAAATCAATTCCTTCAAGTTTCTTGGATGAACCCTGCGTCATTTCTATACCATAGAAATTTCATGCTCCAAGTGCGATCATAAACTGTGGAGCTCCACACTTAAAAAAAAGAGAGTCCAGAGATGTAAACCCAGGGTAAAATTTTTAATAAACAACTAAATCTGAACTGGATATACACCTCTTTTAATTATGGAAACATAAAATAAGTAAACAAATAAAAATATAAGATTATCATTATTTTTCTGTTTGCAGTTTGAACCCTGAGAGGAATACAAATGCATTACATTCATTGTTCCAATGATGATCTTAGCTTAATTTAAATATGTAATTATTTAATATTGATTATGTTATTCCTAAGAGCGCAATTTTGCATAAGTAGATTTTCCAAGTCCTGATTTCATCAAAGGATTGTAACTGTGGTTTTATTCACATATACTCTAAAAATCACGATGCCCCCTGGTGGTCAGGAGGCTAATTAGAGTCGTGCAACCAAAGTTGAGGAAGGTGGTGCTCACTCCCTACCGCTACACATTTTTTCTCCTGGTTCAGGAATCAAACCAGCGACCTTATCAGTCTGAAAGCCGCTTCTCTAAACATTAGACCATGGCTGCCCCCAGGAACTATACAGGAATAATACAAGAATAATACACAAATTATACAAAAGTAATATAATAATAATACAGGAATAAAAAAAGAGTAATAGAGTAATAATACAGGAATAATACAGGTATAATGCAGGAACATTACAGGAATAACAGAGGAATAATAGAGAACATAAAAGGGGAATCATTCAGGAATAAAGCAGGAAAAATTCAAGCCAATTACAAATGGAATAATCCACCCGAATTTCGTAAAGAAAATGAGACTGAAATGTTAAAAAATATTCTTATATCTATATTTGTATATATTTTACCTGAGAGCTGGGAAGTGGAACTTAAAAAAGAAGGAAAGAAAAGTGTCCCTAATGGTCCAGATTTGGTGTGTTTGTTTTTTTAATAAAAAAATAAAGAGTCAACTACAATAAGTAGTAAGTAAAACAGAAACTAGTATGAAAATATTCAAAAGCTACAAACAGCAACAGTCTCAACTGAAGCCATGTTTTTTCCCTGAGACTTATTACTGAAGAAGTAGGAAAGAAAAAAACAAGTGTAATAAGAAAGTGAAAAAACTCAAGAGTGAAGGTGTGAAAGTAAACTACTCTCACTGGGAATAAATCTCTCTGGATGAAAGCATCTGCAAAAGGAATAAATGGAAATGAAACACAATTTGCATAAATATATAATTCTGCACCAGGAGAGACCTGTGAAAACGACCCTCTCTCTCTCTTCTGCTTTTCATAATTGTGATTTTCGTTGAGTGGATTGCAGGGAAATGACCTAATTACCTGTTCTGACTGTGGGAGTGATTATGGTGATATAAACGAACTGCCTGAACTAACACGAAAATTAGAGTTTCTGGTCTTAAAAAACTTCCTTAAAGTCACACACACCACACATATACATACAAAATGAGTCACAGTGAACAAAAATTCAAAATTGAGTTAGTGATACCATTTAAAAGAGGAGACTCTAATCTTTAAAATAAAACAAATCTGGTGGTAATATCTTGAAAGTTGACCAAGTTGTGGCAGAATGAATTTTGTGATGAGACGCCTATAAATTCCACAGAAAATAAAGAAAAACGCCTGTAAAGTTTACGCTCAATTTTCATGGAACTGCCTTCAAAAGCAACCAATCCTTAGCAACCAATGGGTTACATCCCTGCTATTGACTCCAAACTTGGCAGAAGCCTTTGTTACATCATGGGCAATAATCTAACATATATTAAATATTGATATATTTAAATATATTTCCTGTTTTGAATTTTTCCTTTAGAATCACGTGTTCCCTCTCGTTCTGTTTCCCCCTTTCTCAACCCTGACTGTATCGCAAACTTATGCACATGGTGGGGTTTCCTGAAAAGAAATTTTGAGAAGCAAATTAAAATGCTCACCTGCTTCCTTTATGGCCTCTCATACATCCAGTACACCTTTGCTTTTGTGTAATGTGATGGAATCAACTTAACGTCGAAGCGTTTAAAACCAGGAACACGTCCGGGTAGGACCAAAGCATTCGATTCAGCAAAGCTGACACGGGTGCACTGCGGGTGACTTGCGTCATAGCAACAGCACGGGGTTTGTGTACAACTTTCTTTCGTATGCGATTGGCTCAGTGACGTCACTGTAGACGCCAAAAAATGGAAAGGGACTTCCGAGGTTTATTTTTATATCCGCATCATGGGGGTTGCCCCGACGAAGTGCGAACAAAAATGAGTTAAATTTGGAGTAATTTTTCTCAAGGTAAGCGGTGGTTGTCTTCTACAAAACGCTGTTTTTGTACATTTTAGCATTCAGTTACATTGTTATGGCTTTGGCAGGTGAAAATATAATATGTTTCCTACTGAAATTTACCAAAAAAAAAAATTCAGATAAAACACTGTTTCACATAAATTGGCATATATCTAGAAATCACTACCTGCGACTTCCGACTCATTTTGCCAGATCGGGTAAAAAAATGTCAAAGTAGGACAGGCAATATGGCCCAAATATAAAATCTCTGGGGGTCCCCCCCAACACACACACACACACACCTCATTTATCACTCCAATTTTGCTTGTCAAAAAGGAAAAAGTTTAAATGAATTTTATCTTTAAAAATATTAATACAGAGAAGTAGTAAACTCATTTCTTAATTGGTTTTGAACTAAAATTCTGAGTGCTGTTCCAGAATCAATGAAAAGTTTTTAAGCATTTGTGGCATGGCATGTGTCTTGGGTAGTACAGGTAAGAAGGTAAGGCAAAAGACTTTTGGCTTGGTAGCTCATATCTGTGACTAATTTTATTTAGTATCTTTTATGCCATTTTATTTATTCCCCCGTGATATATACATGGGACCTTAATGATATAAAACACCACTGCATCTGTATTTTCTTTTCACCAGGCTTATTGTGTGGAGTTCAATGGGAAAAGGATGCTTATATAATTGGATATTTTTTCTTTATTGATTAGCTTCAGAGTTACTCCTGCTACTCAGCTGCGTGTGCGTCTGAGATGATGAAATTAGTTTGTCGTGCGACTGCTTTTAGTTACATCATACTAGACGCATTAGAGAAAATTTACAGTGAACAGGGATTTGTGTTGTCTGACTTTGCATAAGCAAACCATTTTTTAATTACCAAGGAGATGCTGCCAGTTTTGGAAAGGAGGAGATCATTGTTGATGCACGCTGCCTTTTTACTAATGCGTTGGTGTTTGATTGGTGGGGACAAACTTTTCTACTAGACTGTGGGCACTGGGGGAGCCCATCATGCAATTAGCAAGTGATGCAGGATAAAATCCACACAGCCAATGAAATTAAAAATATATTTAATCATGATTGCCAATAAAAAAAGTTCTTTTTGTGCAATACTGTTATCGAATAATCTGAAAAACTTTGTAAAATCTTTCATTTCTAACTGCACATTACGCAGGTTAACAGAAATGTGAATATTGAGTCAGGTAATAGAATATTCACTGGGAACAGAACATGGAGTCAAGCAGCATTGTTTGTCTGTAGAAAAACAGACACACAAAAAGATTTCACAGAGTTTCGGTTCTGTATACACTCATGTCCACACACACACTTTCCTGTTTGGCCCTCATCCCACAGCAGGGGTTCTTCCAGCAATAGAAAGTGCGACTGATAAATGACCAGTGTTCTGGTAAGCAGTTCTGGTGGTTCTCATCATATCAGTTAACACTGTGCTAAACAATCATACACAATCGATCTGAAATATTACATAACACATATCATACCAACATTGCTTCTTCTGCTCGGTTACTGATGCATGCAAACAAAGTAACTGAAGCATTCGAGCCTGTAAACAGGAAGTCAAGCAAGCATGCACAAGTTCAACAAGAAAGCTCATGTCTGTAAAAGTTTGGAATTTTAGCTGTAGACGAGTGCATTTGCATGTATAATATTTCAAACATCATAAAATAAATAAATAAATGTACACATAAATTTAAAGGTTTGATGGTGAAATCAGATTCAGGTGCTTTCAGTGGGATGTGACCGGGCCGTGGGTGTCTGGTTTTATTAAAAGAATAGGGACCCGTCAGATTCAGATCGATAACAAATGAGATTAATGAGGACATAAAAGTGGATAACTTGCACTGTTCTTTAGGAGAACGGTGGCTTTCTCCTTGCTGGGCTAAAATTCCTGCATAAACATTTAATAGAAACTTAATTTGCAGTTATTGCAGCACAAAATGGCCTAAAATTAAAGGTTAAAATTTCTTTGGCACTCATATGTCTAATATTCATATAATTTCCTTCAATAAATAAATATATAAATGACCAAAGTATAATATTTTGCCTTGCTTGTTTACTTATAATTTAATAATAATAATAAATAACTATAAAAAAAGAATTTTTTACAATAATTATGTAACATTATTAAAGATGTAAACATGTTCACAAACTTTCAAGCACCAGTGTAACATTATAGAAGTGAATAAACTCTTATGACATCACGAGCCTCACTATCTGATCTTTATAAAATCTCTCCAAACTGCAACTTATTATATTCCAACAAAACGGGTAAAAAAATTCTCTTGGTATGTTTAAACTTAATACTTTTTTTAAACGTTACCTTTACAAATATGCACGAAAACTACAACTAACATACCCGACACCCAGAGTCTGGAAATGAACCAAACAGACATTCAATCTGATCATAAACCCTACAAAGAAAGAACAATATGAACACACTGCCTTTGTGTTTTTAAGAGACTAATATAATCTGAGAACATGCTTGCATATGTGCTGAGTTCTTCAGAATGTTTAAATCAATTTGGCCTCCCATTTTTATACGAAAAGCAAGTGAACTTCTTTATTAAGGGAGGAACGCATTAGGCCGCAACCAACAAACATGAGATCTGTTTAATGTAAAATACGGCCATGAAACGATTCTCGATTTTATACATGATTGTATTTTACTGTGCGATCACGTTTTAAGGCATGACATACATGTGTTGTAGCTTATGATTTTGAGTAAAATCCAGATTTTAAGTCAGCAATAGGGTTGGCACAAAAAGACAGACACGGGACACCTATTGAAGTCACGCTCTACGCCTATGTGGCTCTGCTAAAACACAACATAAACTGGTTTGTTTTTGCTTTCACTGATTAACCACTCTTCCTATTACACAAGTCTTCCCAGAATTTCAACATCATAGGATTGAGAATTCAGGGAGTTCTACTGGATTCAGTTCTGGTGACTGGGAAGGCTACTAAAGAACCCTGAACTCACTGTTATGTTCATGAAACCAGACTGAAGTGACATTATTAGGAGGGAAGTAGCCAGTTTAAAATGGGTAAATTGTGGTGTTGTCAAAAGACAGATTTGGTCCACAGGTTTATGTTGTTGGCAGGAGATTGCGACCACATCTATGCGTCTATGCCTTAGCAGTAATGGAGAACCAGGCTACGCGTCACCAGCATTCACCAGTCGAGTTTTGGTGAAGCTGTGCCCTCTTCAGCTTTCTATTCTTGGCAGACAGAACTAAAATTTGATGTGGTCTTCTGTTGTTGTAACTTCTTATGTTTTAACAAGTTTTGCGCATTCTAAGTTCACCACAACCGTACAGAGTTGTCACTGGGGTTACTGTGGCCTTTCTGTCTAGTTAAACCAGCCTGGATTAAAAATCGCCACTGCTTTACATTATATTTCATTATATCGCCTGTATTTTTGCATTATATTTGACTTAATTTCATAAAAAAAAAAAAAAAATAAAA
>JBCNYG010000019.1:14797636-14814694 GCA_039654305.1 Porochilus rendahli
CAGAGGCACTGTGGAGAGCATCCTGTCAAGCTGCATCACCGTATGGCTCAGGAACTGCCGTGCACAGGATTGCAATACCATTTAAGTCATCGTGTAAGCAGCTGAAAGGATGATTTTGCGCCTCTAGCTCTCCATTCAGGACCATGCTCTCTATGCAGAGTCTCTTACAGACGTGTCTCACTCCTCTCTTGGACTGTTTGATCTCCCCCTATCAGACAGGAGGCTCCGAAGCATCAGAACCTGCTCTAAAAAGGTTCTGCAAAAGTATCATCCCTCAAGCTGTCAGAGCCCTGAACACACACACACACACACACACACACACACACAGAGACACTAATGGGGTAACTCACAGTAGACTATGCCCATGCAACATACATTGCATATTTTGTAGGACTTAACACTGTACCAGCACCTTAATTTCATACTTAATACTTTTTAAAATGTTATGCATCCCATATCTGTATTTTAAATATTACACTTTCACTTTACTTTTGTATTTTGCACCCCACTGACTACTTCATTACCCCCGTACTTCATAGTCTTTATCCTGCTACTCTACCGAGCCTTATCACTATTGCTTATCTGAGTAGTTTAGTATTTTTCATTAATGTAACTTTCTGTTACTGTTATCTTGCGGTTATTGTTATTGTTATTGTCTATTGTCCTGTTAATTGTGTGTGCACATGCATCTGGATCTCGTACAAATTAACAATTCGTTCTCCTACATGCCTGGTATGCATGCGAATAACAATAACATTGAGCTTAAGTTTCAGTTTGACGTGCACTTATTCTTTTGTTTTGTTTTGTTTCTAAAAGTGTCTTTTAGACTCGCTGCTGAAATCAGGAACATTAACATGACAATATGGAAATGCTATACAAAATAAGCTTCTCCCCTACTGAGCATGTCTCTGTTATGTGTGACTCATTTTTCCCAGACATTAAACTTCACAATGAACGTAGTTCTGCTCCCAGCACAGCTTCATACTTGTTGCATTTTATTAGCACTGAATAAATTACAGTGCTGGTCAAAAAAAAAATTCACAGACATGCTGGACAAATGACCATCTTCTTTATTTGCAGTTTGCAGTTTTTCATCGCTGAGTTTGTATAACTCCAGAAAGATATTGCACTGCAAGAATTATTTTTGCAAAAACGAAGCTCTTCAGGATGATGCAAGACCACTCAGCTGCATAATAATTATGTATAATAGCAACAATAATATTATAATAATAGTTCTATATAACTACATGTACGCTAAATAACTACTGCATGTGTGCAGTAATGGTTCCATCGCTGTGGTGCAGTACCAACCTAAATAGTTGGAGAGACTGTTAATTAGGATTAATTCATTCATTTATTCATCCATTTATTAATTAATTCAATTATGAAACCACCTAATCCTACTAGGGGTCATGGGGGGCCTGGAGCCTTTTTCAGCCGACTATGGGCAAAGGAGGGCCATGATAGATCTTGCCAATCCACTGAAGCACTACATACACACACAGCCATTCACACTCATACCTAGGGACAATTCGGGACAGCCAATTAGCTTAATATGTATGAGTTTTGGACTACGGGAAGAAACCAGAGTACTCAGAGGAAACCCAAGCAAACACAGGGAGAACATGCATACTCCACACAGAAATGCTCTTGCTGAGCGTGGAACTCAAACCCAGAACCTTCCTCTTGTGGGGTGGGTGTGCTAACCACTACACCACTGTGCTGCCCACTATAACAAGTTGACTCCTCATTTTCTTTCACTAAAGAAAGAGGGAATGATGCTGTCCATTCCCACAATGAAGTTTTAATGTAACCATCTATATAGTGGTGATCTGCTGTTTCTATCATTGTTTCACAATAAGCAACAATGCTGCCTCCTCCACTTTGACCATGTTTAATGCTGACATGCAAAATCTAGAGAAGTAGTCAATGAAGATATCCCAGTACTGCTCAGGGATGTTTCAGCCCAACTCTGCCCCCTAGAGGATTTTGCTTTTAATCCTGCAGATACGCACAAGGAGTGCAAATCACTCTATGAACAGTAGTGTGTCTGTGTGTAGTAGCACAGTGTACATGTATAAGAAGTGAACTTGAAGTACATTCACAGCTTAAAGTTTAGATGCCTATTGACCAACTGGCCAAACACGACTGATCACTAGACATTCACCTAGAAACTGATCACAATCCTCAGGCCTTGCACCAAGGATGGACCTGAGTAAACTGAAAGCTGATAGTGCAGCAGGTGGACTCGATGTTCTAGAGGAGCTTCACAATCTTGGACGTCCTAAGACTCACTCAGCTATTGAAGATTTGGGCAACCTACAAGCCCTGGTTGGCTCCTAGTATTGTATCAGGACCCAGTGCAGAAATTACTTTCTATTATGCAAACAGCTTGGGTGCATCATGGGAACCTTCAGGTGGAGCTTGAATCAGTAACTGGGGGAGCTTCAACTCCTTCAGGGAAAGTAAAAGAAAAACAAAAAGTCATCCAAGAGCCTGCCAGTGGATCCAGAATCTATCCTGCAGGAGCAGCGAAGGAATACTGGGCCACTCTTGGGGAGTTGGAGGACTCTTGGTAGCCCAGAGGGACCCATATAGACATGAAGAAAACATGACAAATGATGGGAAACATGACCTCAGGATCTCATTCTATATAACGTATAGGCAGTCTGCTGCCCTCATTGACACACCACATATCGGTGCATGTGGTTAACTGAACGCAAGTTTCTCTTCCATCATTGAGTTGAGGACAAGGTAAATCTCAATCCATCCCTTCGTATTCATGGATTATATCTCATCACTCATACATTTGCTGAATCCTACTGGGGTCGCAGGGAGACTGTTGCCTACCTAATATGACGCTGGGCGAAGGTGGGACCTAAACAGCATGCCAGACCATTGCAAAGCAACACACGCACACCTATTTATACTCACACTCACACCTAGGACCACTTTGTAACAGCCAGTTAGCCTAATGAACATGTCTTTTGACTGTGGGAGGAAACTAGTGTACCCAGAAGAAACCCAAGCAAGCATAGTAAGAACATGAAAGATCCACACGGAAACGCCCGAGGCTAGAAATCAAACCTAGGAACTTCTTTCTGTGAGGACCTTTTTATTATTTTGTTTTTGTTTTCTCCAAGCTCTTTCATCCTATTTATCATTTTAAAAGTAGAGAGTAATGTAAATTACAGGAGAAAGAAGTGAAACAGTCTACTGGTAATGAAGATTTAATCACCCTGCATCCCAACTTGAATTATGAACCCAGCATATCGCATTATGGCCATTAGGTTCCTGAGACCATAGCCATTTAGCTTGCAGGCACACAGTATACATACACACACACACACCACATACACTATCCCACAGGGAACTGGCCTCCCCTCACACACTCAGCACATTTATTAGCTGTAATGAAAGGCAAAGACAGCTAATGGCACGTCAAGTGCACTCAGTGCCGTTGTTGTTCTTTATTAAAGCCCCTGCCTCACTCACCCAAAACAGCACCTCCCAACAAGACATTAATCCAGCCGACTCCATCTCCGCTCACTATCGAGACGAATGAAGAGCGCTCCTGTTTATTTGACATATGTCATGATTTTAAAGCTCAGACACATTCGATGCATCTCCAAGCTGAATTTGAGATGCTTCAGGGGCCAAAGGAATTCAGGAAACTCGCCGCCAGCCAAGAAGAGATATTGTCAGTCATTCAGGCCGTCAGTCTCCATGTCTTATCCGCTCTCATCTTATCTTATTCTCCAATCTTTCTTCTTTCTGCTCCTGTGTTTTTCCCCAGCAGATGGAGCAGCTCATAGATTAAGAGTAATAGAGATTGAGGTGTTATTTTCTTGTTCCTGGTCTCATTCATTCTTGCCAGACTGATTTTGTTTTCATCAGTGCATTTGCCACTCCTAGTCGCTTCAATGGCTCCAAGAGAATATTCCTAGGCAAAAGAGAACCACTGCTTTTGAATCCCATTTAAGAAAATACAAGTCGGTCTCCTAGAAAATCAAATAAACAGAGATGTAACAAGATAGGGCTCGCATCCTCTTTTTTTCTTCATACATGGTGCACACAATCAGACTTTCTGCCGTAAAACTCTCATTGAGGACCGTAACATAGCAGACTGTAAGTAATCTTCTCCCTCACAACATTTACAACACGATTTCTTTGGCTGATTTTTATGGGAAATACCTGGGAACTTGTGCTGAACATAAAGTTTGAGTGTCAAGTTCACAGTCTCATCTCTGTCCAGGCATTAACCTTCCTGTACCATTTCTCTCCTGCTAATAGGAGATGATGAGCAGACTCATGGTTGTTTTTTTCTCAATTCTGGAAAAAAAAAGATTCAAGCTCAGAGTGCAGCAAATCTCTTTTTTTTCTGTAACAAAACCCATTACTATCTGTACTGACAGAAATATTTTTTCTTTGTGCAGTTTTGTTTTACTTATATTAAAGTACAATCACATGCATGATTGTTTAATGATTCTAATCCATAGTACGATGTATTCCATCTTTTATATTTTGTTTATGTATGGCATATAATATGATTTTAATTAATAGAGTTATAGGAAATATTTTTTAATAATATTCAATTACCATTACAGAGCAGTAGCGGAGCTTCCCACATGGTACATGAGCAGCAAACAAAGCTCCAAATATTAAACAAACAAAAAAAAATTATTTGTACTGGACAATTTTAAACACACATGGAAGTTTAACACCATAAACTATAATTATATATAATATAATAAATAATTATATATAATATAATAAATAAAGTAATATAGTAATAACATTAAGTGTTACAGTAATAAAGTTATACAAATATACTAATATGTAATATTCCTTATGTTATATAGCATAGAGATGCTTAGTATAGTGACTATGGTATCACAGTATATCTGCCAAAACTGTAATTATAGTAATAAATAATTCAGTAGAGTAATCGAATAATCTGGTAATAACATTATAATTTATAATACTGGCATATACAGGCTGGATCTGGCAACTTAGATGGCGGCGCGCACACCTGCAGCAGCTCGTAGGTCCTCTTGTGTTCAGTGTTTTGTGTTGTTTTACGTGTTGCTATGTGTTGCTTTTCATCCGTTTTGCAATGCGAACTCTAGCTACAGTGGCATGGATCTCCTACGTATTGGATTACGGAGTGAATGTCCTGTAAACAGTGACTTTACCTGATGGCACGGCATACAGCAGCGGAGGGAGAGGAAACAAAAGTGCGGCTGCAGGACAGGTGTCGTCAGGCAAATGAGAGCACAACCACACACACTACCACGTCCCAGTGTCTTTTTCTCAAATGCCAGATCCATTGTTTACAAAATGGATGAGTTGAAGCTGCAGATTGCAGAAAACAGACCCGTCCAGGACTGTTACATTCTGCTGTTAACGGAGACCTGGCTTCACTCATCCATTCCGGACATGGCTATTGAGCTAGCAGGCCACACAGCCCACCGACATGACAGTGACAGTAACTCAAGTAAGAGCAAAGGAGGGGGGTAATGCATCTATGTGAATAACAGCTGGTGTACTAACACAGTGACCATCAATAGACACTGCTCCCCTACCTGGAGTATATGACTGTCAAATGCAGACCCATCTATCTTCCACGTGAGTTTACTGCCGTTGGCCACTGTGTATATCCCACCAAATGCAAATGCTAAATTAGCTCTAAGCCACCTACACAGTGCCCTCAGCCTTCAACAGAAGACTTACAGAAGACAGAGGCAGTTCATGTCATTGCAGGAGAATTTTGCAATGCAGACTTGAAGGTGGTGCTCCCTAAGTTTCACCGACATGTAAGATGTGCCACCAGAGAAGCAAATATGCTGGACAAAGTCTACACAAACATCAAGCATGGTTACAGGGCTACACAGTTACCTCTTGTTGGCCTACCCAATCACATGTCCCTGCTCATGATACCAGCATACAAACCATCAGCTGTGTGATGAGCCCCCTCCTGTACACGCTGTGTACCCTTGACTGCACCCCCACCCACGTGAACACCACCATCATCAAGTTTGCAGACATCACTACCGTTGCAGGACTTATCTCAGGAGGAGATGAAATGGCATATGAGGAGGAGATGGATGGGCTGTCAACATGGTGCTCCACAAACAACCTCATCCCCAACACCTCCAAGATGAAGGAGCTGATTGTTGATTTCAGGAGGAAATCAGACATTCAGCCCATTCTCATTAATGGGGTCTCTGATTTCAGGTTCCTGGGTATGCACATCGAGGAAGACCTGTCCTGCAGCAGATAGGACGGCACTGCCCAAAACCATTTGGTTGTTTTCTTCTATTTCTCAAGGACATTTAAAACACACGCTGCCCCAGGAGAGCCCACGGCATCCTCAGAGACCTGTCCCACCCTGGTCATCACCTCTTTAAACTGTTGCCCTCAGGAAGGCACTTTGGGACCATAAGAGCAAGAGCAAACAGACTGATAATCAGCTTTTACCCCAGAGCTGTTATAGCCCTGAACTCTGCTTCCAAGAAGCACTGAAACATTACTGTGAAATTGTGCAATTATTTCTGCTGCCCCATACAATGTTCTTAAGTGTTCATATTCTAATTAATTTAAAAAATTGAAATAAAAACTTCATTTTGCATTGTGGTGTTTTTTTTTTTTTTTATCAGTACTGTGTGTTTTTTTATGTTGCACATTGTATGTTGTATGTACCACTTTTTAACTTATGAAAGCTGCTACCTAAATTTCGCTTTAGTTCACCAGCTGTTCTACACATAGATGCATAACTCCCCTTCCTTTGCTCTTTCCGGAGTTTCTGTCTCTGTCATGGCGGTGAGCTGCGCGGCCTGCTAGCTCAATAGCCGTGTCCGGAATGGTTGTGCGGAGCCAGGTCTCCGGTAACAGCAGAATGTACCAGTACTGGACGGGTCTGTTTGCTGCAATCTTCTGATACAGTAGTAAATATATCTATAAGCAGTGTAACTCCAGTTATAGTCATAAGTAGTAAGATTAAAAAAAATAAGTAAGTTGCTTTGAATAAGGGCGTCTGCTAAATTCCATAAGTGTAACTGTATGTGTAACTATATAACTGTAATGAAGTTATCATAATGAGAAATTATATGGCAGGATGTTTGTGTATTTCATTAAGGCACGGTAAGATACATGATAAGCAAAGAAAATGATAGATGCATTTGTCCTTTGAGCTTCAAGTCCTCCTCTTTAGCTCCTCTATCTGTTCTGAAAAGCATCCGTCATGTCCTGAGTTGCATTTGTCACTGTTCTGAAAAGTTTGACACAGAGTGAGAAAATCTGACAGTTGCTGATGAATCGGTCAGCCAGCCCTCTCAGCCTCGGGCTCCCCAACATCATCACTCCATGCTGAGGAGCACTTGTGACTGACAGGGCTGCAGTGTGACATTTAACCCTGTCAAATTCATTCGCTGACCTTGGCTCCGAGTTTGCTTAGGAAACAGGAATGTGTGCAAGATGGAGCAGTGTGCTGCACACCAGGATCATTGGATCGTTTATTTTGGATGTTTGAGGAGGTGTAGCACACATTCCGTGTTCCAGCATTGATTCTCTTCATATCTATTCTTTGTTTGAGGTGGCTACTGAGGGAAGAATATAAAAATTAAGAGTACTGTTCGGAGAACCTTTTTGTATAGGAGAATGGTTAAAACAGCTGCAGGGTGTCCAGTAGTGCCCATGCAGAAAGCTCTGAGCGACAAGTGACCATGTAAAGTCAATGAACGCCAGCAAAATGAGTGAAAAGAGGCAAAATGTTCTTAGGCGATGTCAAGTGGGCATTACCAATCAGCGCTTAAAGATACCCTTGCTTGACAGATGCCACCAAACACTTATCTCATCACTCTCTCACTCATTTGCTGGCGTTACTTAATCCCACTTAATCCTACCAGGTCTGCAAGGAGGCTATCTCAGCGAAGGCTGGGTACATACTGAACAACTCGCCAGACCATCACAGGGCAGCACGCACACACAACCATTCACTTTCACACCTAGGGTCAATTTGTAACTGCAAGTTAGCCTAATGTGCATGTCTTTGAACTGTGGGAGGAAACTAGAGTACCTGGAGGAAACCCCACAGAAGCATGGGGGGAATGTGCATATTCTACACAGAAATGCCTGAGGCCAGAAATTGAACCCAGAAGCTGCATGCTAAACACTAAGCCACTGTGCGTGAGTTTCCCAAAACATTTTCTGTAAGGAAATAATGAACACAAGTTTAATGATTGGTTAGCATTTTCTTGAGTATATATATTTATTCGCATTTAACTCTTTTCTGTACACAATGCGCAAGAGTCTCCACAATTTATTATGATAATATGATAATATGTGAACTACCTAGCCTGAACAAACATTTGCATGGAAATATTTGGAAGCATTTGAAAAGGTTTTTTGCAAAATGCCATAAATCCATTTCTATTGTGTCAAGAAAAATAAGATTTTTCTGCTCACTGTCCATCTTGACAACACCTTTGTTCTTTGTATCTAACAACCTCTTGAGACTCTACTGTCCTCTTATGAGGAAATCATGTTTTTTTCCCCAACAGTATTGTGTGCATGTCCTTCTAAGATCCTCATATGAGAGCCATTGGGTAATACCCTTTTGCCGAACTTCTACTTGTTTGAAGACATTGATCAAGTTCAATAGTTATCAGGTGGTGAGGGACAGAAGCAGTGTGAAGAAATAAGAAGACACAACATTCGTTTTTGTGTCTCAGGAGGATATCTAAGGAGGATATTTTGTCAAAAACGAAAGTGGATTAAAAATCGACAGCTTAAGTGGATATTGGAATTGTTTTACAACAAATTGGACATGGAAACCTTTCTTAGACAAGTCTTTGAGCATGGATAGTTTGTGTTTACGGATATTTGAACTTGGTCATGTTGAAGATTTTGCTTTGAAGGATGTATTTTTGGGGATATCGCATTTTCGCCCCGGTACGCCATTTTCTTACTCACTGATTGGCTGAGAGGAGATATTGCGGTTTGCTAAAAAAACTGGCATGGCATTTATTGTGAGATGGAAAGAAATGTCCGATTGGTGCGCTTGATTATAGGGGATGATTGCATTTTGATGATAACCGAATGCAGCAGTTTGATTCCGCCTCTGAACTGGGTGCTACAGCATCAGTTACTTGTTTTTCGAAAAAATGGCGCTTATCACGTTTTGGAAGAGTTCTTCATTTGACTGCTTCACTTGCTTCATGTTTAGATGATGTTTTAGTATATTCTGTGAGGTGAGCATGGTGACGTATAGGCTTTAACCAGTAACCAAATGTTTATGATGAGGACCTTTTATACAGTAACTTAATCACTAATCACTAAATGGAAATCAGCTCAGGTGTGATATCACACCACAGTTATCCGTGTACTGT
The DNA here is from genome assembly GCA_039654305.1 of Porochilus rendahli. NCBI lineage: Eukaryota > Metazoa > Chordata > Actinopteri > Siluriformes > Plotosidae > Porochilus > Porochilus rendahli. The sequence goes on from JBCNYG010000019.1 coordinate 14,807,026, forward strand.
TTTTCTATCGACTAATCACTGCTAGTTGATATTCATTTTGTTAGAAAGACACACTGCACAGAGCAGCTTTAGTCATATTAAACTTCTTTGTATCATGTCTACTGCAGCCTTATTCTTTTGTTTAATAAATCGAGAAGGAAGCAATAAAAATAGAGAATTTTACTCCTGGTGCTTTTAAGCTTCAGATAAAGTTTTGTCTCCATTTAGGGAGAATTCTAATAGTCCGGTTCTTCCTGTTCCTGTCCCCCTGCTACTGAAGCTTTTGTTGAGATGCACTGTACTCTATAAAAGTTGTTTCTGCACTTTGTCTTTATTTTCACTTTGTGTTTAGTCTGGCAGTGGCTCAGCACAGAAATGAACATTTTTATGAATCTTTCACTATAACAATTTTTGTGCAAGCACCTTGAGTGGAGAGCGGAGCTGCTGCTGGAGGGAGTTCATGTGTGTAATCAAGAAACCCTTGGTAGTGCTGGAATCACTGAGGAGTTATCTAAATATTGTGTACTAGAGAAATGGTATTTCCAAGCTCTGGGCCTAAGACCCTCATGCGTGTACAGCAATTTATTAGTGCAGAACCACGGCACAGCAGCTTACGGACAGCAGAGAGAGAAATATTCCAAACAGAGGAGTTAGCATTGGTTTCAATAAAGTTTTTTATTTAACATTATCATCTTCATGGTGCAGCATGGTGGCATGGTGTTTGGCTGGTCCTCCTCATAGCAAGAATGCCCTGGGTTCGAGTCCTGGTCTCTGTGTAGAGTTGTTCATCTGCTTGCATGGGTTTCCTCTGGAAATTCCAGTTTCCTCCTAAATACCAAAGATATGCACATTAGCTCAACAGTCTACCTTAAATCCTCCATAGTTGTAAATCTGAGTGGTAATGGTTGTGTGTGTTGGCCCTGCAATCGTCTGGTGAGCTGTTAAGGGAGTTTCCTGCCTTCACCCGGAGTTTTCTAAGATAGTATTTAGACTCCCCGTAATGCTAATAGGATTAAGGGGTGTGGTGAATGAATGAATGAATGAATCATGAGGTGCTCTAAAGAGTTTAAGAATAAGGTGACACTTGTTGTTAATTTCAATTAAAACTCTTTATTAAAATTAATTTGTGTGCAAAATCTTAAACTGATAGCTGCTATTTTAATAATTTTATAGGTTGTTATTTAATCTCAGAATGATTTCATTAAGACTATTATTTCAGGTGTTTGTGCTTAAATGTGACTCGCTCCAGCATAATAGGAATTAAGTTTATTAATGAATTAAGGAATTAAATTTAACATACTGGGATATTCATATATTTGGAAAGAGAATTAAATATGTTTCAAAATGAGGTATAATTGATTGAGTTATATCACTTTGTACGTAGCTAATCAGCCAATGCTACTTTTAAGAAAATAGCAATTATAATTACAGAACCGTTTCAGTTTCTGAATGTCCGCATCTGAAACTCTCTAGCATCCCTACACTAAATGAATCTGGCTACAGAACAATCAGTGCGATCATACTAGCATCTTCCTAGCAGCACATGAGTTTGATTTACACCGAGTCATGTCTGTTTTATGAAACCTTGAGAGGAACCAGGCTCAGGAGGGAAACCCATCCTCATTTGGGTGAAACCATAAAATACGAACCATATAAGAAAATTTCATTTCAGTCCAACATGTAGTCCGGTTGGTAGTCTCGAGCCTCAGTCCTTTTGTGACAATGATTTTATTGCTAAGGCTAATGATGTGGTCCGTGCCAACAGTCTGTTATATACACAGAACAAACAAACTGTAAAATGCCATAATTGACCAGTAAGATCAAGCATTTAACAAATAAAACATTTTTGGCACATGCCGTTATTAAAAAAGTAATCTTCTGTATAGGGGAAATTCATCACACAGCATGGCCTGTAGTATTTTATTCATGTAATTTAAAATTTCTGTAATTTTACAAAATGTTGAGGACAAATTGCATAGGATTTAAGGTCACTGTATAATTCTATGCACTCCCCTGTAATTTTTATTAAAATGCATGTCTGTGTACTGGGATGGTCATTTCTACTGCCATTATCCATTTCTGTATAAATCTGCATTTACTTACTGTCCTGTTAGACGTTTTCTGACTATCTTTTGCTTTAAAATGAGGTGACACCTGAGGAGTGTCTGCTGGTATGCTTGTTAAAGGGTTTACTGGATTTTGGAAGCAAAACCGCTACCATGGGGAGCAGGTATGATCAATATGTCTGTTCTACGGTAAATTGAGCTTCCTCCATTTTTCATTTGCTACAAAAATAGACTCCGGTTGCAACCCCATATCCAGTAGCTGATCTCTAACAGTAAAAAAAAGAAAAGGCTAAAAATGCAGAGTCATCCATCATTATATAGGTATTACATGTCTATCAGGGTAATTGGGGGAGACAATCCCAGCTGACTTGGTGCGAGAGGTGGGGGTACCCCCTGAACAGCTCGCCAGTCTATTACAGGGCTAACACAGACATAAACAACTATTCACATGGACGTGGCAAATCAGAGTGGCCAGTTTTCTAATGTTCATGTCTTTGGACTGCAGGAGGAAACCTGAGCGCCCAGAGGAAACCAACACAAGCACAAAGAGAGTTGGCAAACTCCACAGAGAAAGACCCTTGGCCAAAATTCAAGCCCTGAATCTTCCCGCAATGAGGTGTCAGTAAAAGCCACCGAGGTACACTGCCGCCCAATACAGACTTTCACACAGCCGGAAAGGTAAACATACTCATGCGTTTGTTTTCATTATCGTTTTGTTCTTTCTTCATGCTAACTGTATATAAGCCTCCACTGATTCTGCCTCCTAAACAGCAAACACCCAAGGATGGATTCGGATTTAAAGAGAGCTATTAGAGAGATGCTATTTTTGGCTTGTCTATTATCAAGTACTTGAGATGAGAACGCAGACGTGACCCAAGTGTTGAAAATCAGCATTTACCGCAGCAATAGAAATGGTTTCTTCCATTAGCACAATATTACCGAGAGCGCTGCCTGTACAGCATTGAAGGCACTGCAGACAGAAGATTCTTCTTACATGAAATATGTTAACATTCTGAAAATAGTTTGTCCCAATGTGCTAAAAATAAAAATGGTAATCAATGTAGCATGAGCATTCGGTATACTGGACAGAGCTAAAAACAGTAGGGCACTGGGCATATCAGACTAATAATAATGAATATATAATGCTATAATGCTACATGGTGACTGGCAGGACACCCCAGCCAATCAGGAGAGAGGGATTACAACCATGGAAAAAGTCTGTTACCAAAATAAATAAATAAAAATAGTGACTGCTTTTAAATGAGCAGTGCATACACCATACCTATCACATGTAGTTATTCATTTCATTATATGGAAATGACCATATTCACAATCTTTCCGGCTCACTACTATGAGTGCTAGCATAAGTTTGTGTGTGAGTGACCTTGACCTACTTTTCAAGGTCACTTAGGCAAAACTGTACATTAGGTTTTATATTATATTTTATACTGTATTATATTGCACTTTACGCACGCTGAAGCCGGGGCTTTCAGACTTGCTATGCTTGTTGTATATTGGCATATTATGAAATGGTCCTTTCATCAGGAGCATCTGGACCCCTGTGGTCTATTTTAATATTTATAAACCGTCATTCCATCACCAGTCTCCATTTATTTCTCTATTGAATTTACTAAGATGAAAAATCAGCTTGATCTCTAACAGTTTCAAAACCCTGACAATGGAGACCCATTGCGAACATGTCAAATAAACGTCTTTACCCATTTCTTCCAGTAGAAAAAAAAAACAAGCTCAGTTAAGTTAACGATGAGGAATGCTGATTAAACGTTCAGATCCAGCTACATAGCAAGAAACGCCAATAATTTCAAAAACAGATTGCGGATTAAAAAATCTGTCTCCACAGAATTCACTAGGTCTTTCAATATAAGTCTGCAAAGTTTTGTGCAATTCCAGTAATAACACAGGCGTAGGAATTAGAAATTTCATGATTGTGACATCATGATTTGACATCCAGCTCAGAAAGTAAAAAACCTGATCCTGCAGAAGTGTTGGCATCACCATGTAGAATAAAGTTGCCAGATTTCATTTGATTCTGTCCATGCAGTATGGAGCAGCTGGGCAAAAAAATTATTTATTTTATTTATAACATCCTAGTTTATAACATTCCAGTTCAGAAATCTAAAATTGGGCCACATGGAATTCTAGCTATTGCCCACAAGAAAAAGTGTGCCAACTTTCATGTGATTCTGTTTGCTAATATTAAAGGAGTAGGACTTTTAGAGCCAACTGTCCACAACACTACACCAACAACAACAAAAAAAAACAACATAAAGGCAACAAAGGGTTTGACCCCAGATTCCGCCGATATAAAAACATTGGGATGTAAATCATAAATATAGAATGTTATGTAGAAATTATTATAGGAGTTAGTAGTATTCATAGTTATGAAATACTATAAGTTATGTAACTATAAGTTAATAATTAGGAGATAGGCAACTAAGCCATAAATTATTTTATTACATGGTAAGTTAGTGGGTCATGATGATGACTTGGCAGCTCATAATGATGTCTTAGTATATCATAATTATGATTTAGCATTTCATATTTATGACTTACTTGCTCATAATTAGTAATAAGCATCTCATTATTACGGCTCACAGTCTGACTTTTTCTTTTTTGCTAACAAATCTGTTTATTCGTCATATCTTCTATTCATTAATCCATGTGAATTGGCTGTTACTATAGAAACCATAACCTAGGCATGTTAGAACAAGAGCAGTGTAAATCAATGATTTGGAATACAATCAGTAATCTCCAGAGTCGTGCTGTTCCAGTAAATATCCAAACATCATCTGATCAGGATCACGGTCCTGAAAATCAAATATACATCTATTTATAGGCACCGACCCCACTTCTTTACTTTACAATATTATTCCTGTGAATTTTTTTTAAAAAATGAAGGTAAGATGACATCTCCAAAGGATTTTAGGAACAGCAAAAAAAACAAACAAACAAACCAATAAACAAACAAACAAATAAATAAAAAATAAGTAAATAAATAAATAAACATTTAAAAAAGCATATTAATTAGAAAAAAGTGGAGCCAGATTTATTGGGATTGACAGACAGAGTGTTTCACATTTTAGATGCAGTCACACACACACACACACACACACACACACACACACACACACACAGAGAGAGAGAGAGCCGGTGTTGATGTGTTCTCACCTCCACGCACTGAGCCAGGTTATGCGCGGCGCTCACCGGAGACACAGAGCCTCCAGCAATGACACACATCCATCCCAAACACCTCATAAACACCATCTGTTTCCTTAGATGCTCCTCAGACCTGCTCAGAAACATCATGCCTACCTACCATTAAGGAATAAGTAGCTATCAACAGAGAGAGAGAGAGAGAGTGAGAGAGAGTGAGAGAGAGATTTCTATGGAAAGCCAAAAGGGTCCTAAACAGTTTCTCTCATCCGCCTTTAGAATAAAGCTCTCTTACTGGCAGACCTTTCCCTGACGTCATTTTCCTTTTAAAGGGCCTCTGTCACGGCTGTTTGCGCATGCGCATGGTTTTAATTTCGTGTTCTCCTAACAAGCAATCAAAAGTAGTATAGCTTTGCAAATCTTGAGAAATATCTGCGTACAGCAACCACTCACTTTGTTCTCTTTCCAAAAATTCTACTTTCACCAAAAATGTCATGTTTCTAGCCACTTATTTAATTTTTAGACAAATTGAAAAAGAAAAATACCAATTTCTAGGATTTTTTTCTAGGCCGTTACTGTAGACGGCTGAGATGGGCACCAGCCTCCCCGCGACCCTAATTAGGAATAAAGCAACCATTCACACCCACATTTACACCTATGGACTGTTTAGAGTAGCCAGCTGACTTCATGTGCATGTCTTTGGACTGCTGGAGGAAACCGGAGGACCCAGAGGAAACCCACATAAGTACTAGAAGAACATGTAAACCTCACACAGAAAGGTCATTGTTTTCCACATTGCCCCAATATTTACAGATGTCTTTACCAATCTTTCATTTTCAGTGAGTTAGATCTTTTCTTCTTGCTATTTGCATCCAACATGATCCGATGGGCCTCCTCAGCATTTTCATGCATTCCAACTGCTTAATTGTATCATGCAGCACATCTATTGGGAATCATCTGTATTCCGCCTCTCATTAGGATTTTGCTTTAATTTGTCATCTCTCTGGAAATAATGTACCATATGACAATGAGCTGTATGCAGATATGTTTTATCCATATACTTAAGTACATTAATTCATTTAATTCCATTAGATGTGTCAAACAGCATAATAAATAAAAGACCTTTTACTGTTTCTCTATAGAGTAATATATGACTTTCTCTTTACTCATACATTTAACATATCACTGGATTGCTGTTGAGTTTTCATATGCAGCATGTAAATATATATGCATTGTAGCATCCTTTATGAAAGATTTATACATAGATATGCATGCACACAGTAGCTATGCTGATAGAGATAGCGCACAGCAGTGGACCAAATGTCTTGGATTTTCTCGGACATACAGTGGGGATTATTTTCTGCACTCGGCTTGACAGCCTCGAAGACACCTGTCAGAGGGCCCAGGTCGACCATGCTGTTGTTTCCTTGCTGTCCTACAAGTACTCTGTTGACTCTCTGTTGACTGTTGCAAGGGGAATCCCAAGTTGTTGTTTTTTTGCAAAGTGATGCTGATTAAGTCCATTCTCAGATTAACCCACTTTTGCTCTTGGTATTCACCACATAGCGAACTGCTATAAACAATTAATACAATCAAATCGATAAAAATTATATATTCACAAGTTCGAGCAAATGAATTTCACATAAAAAACTCTGTAATGAGGGTGTGTATTTACTTTTAATATGTTTTAACAGTTTATCAACAGGTGTACGATAAATGCTTATCTCCCAACATCATGGAAGTAAAGGTTTGCACATAAACAAAGCAAGATGATGGAGGCAAGGGAGTAATAGATGAGGTGTCTGAATTTGGGCTCCAGGTCGCCTTGCCGATACCAAAATATCTGAAAATTTTAAAATACTGTTAAATGTTATAACAGGACTTTTTTTTTGTAATAATCAAAATACATAATGCATTGAATAATACACTGCCCGGCCAAAACAAAAAGGTGGCACAGACAAATATGCTGTTGTTCTGCCTTTTTGTTAAGCCTTGCTTACAGCGTGTAATCATTATGCCATTGTTTCAAAAAACTTAATTTTATTCTTGAATTTATGGAGGGAAAATTGAACCACTCCAAAAAGTCTTCTCCAGCACATCCCAAAAACTTTCAATAGGGTTAAGGTCAGGACTCTGGGGTGCCGATACATATGAGAAAATGATTCCTCATGCTCTCCGAACCACTCTTTCATTATTTGAGTCCCTATTTTATATCCGTGCCATCAGGGAAGAAAAAGTCCATTGATGTGGACCAGTTGACTTTATTTTATTGCTATGTTAATGTTGCTGAGCCTCAACCTGGCCAACTGGAGCAACAATGACATGGAGATTATATGCTGTGTTAAGGCTAAATGCACTCCATGAAAATATTTCAGTGTAGAATGTTAGAGAGGACTTTTTTTGGGGGGGGGGGGGGGGGTTTTGGGGGGAAGTTGAGCCCCAACCTGAGT
>JBCNYG010000019.1:14840384-14852368 GCA_039654305.1 Porochilus rendahli
ATATATATGGTCACCTACTTTGTGAACTCATCGCAAAAAAAATTCTGTGAATGTCACAAAACGCGGCTCTGATGCTCAGCACTCAAATTCTTCTCAACCACTTCTCTGCATGTCATGAGAAGGTCATACCACAAAGTCACGGTTTGCTAGCAGATTATGTATTTTTCCATATTCTGTGTATTTTGTCATCATTCATATTTAATTTGCATTTGTTTCCCAATAATAACATGCAAAAGAAGCAAATGGTTTGACAACAGAAAGTTGAAGATTACTTGCAAATTAGTCTCAAAATGGTCTCTCAATATGCATATTTAGGCCGCAGAATATTCAGTTGCATGTGGAGTCTCAAAACATCTTGACACAAATTTAAAAAAAAAATAAAAATACTATTTGTGTCAGTCGCTTGTCTATCAAATCCCCAGTGTGATCACCCCCTAAATTTGTCTGATCAGTGAATAATTGGAAATGGGTACAAAGTCCACAACAGCGATATGTTTAACCAGGTGTGTGAAAAGTTTCATGAAGCTAAAATAATGAGGTCTGATGCCCAAATTAAGAACTGCTGGAAGGTACTGAACAGTAGATAGTATAAAGTAAAGTCACAACAAATAGCTTTTTAACTGCTGCTAAAAGTAAAATAGTTAAAGAAACACAATAGGATGAGAAAACACTTGTCACATTCATGTTTTTCAGACAGATTGTGTGTGTGGTATTAACTCTTCCAATTGTATGCTTTGGGGACACAAACCCACACCCACACACACACACACACACACACACACACACACACACTACTCTAGAGTACCAAACTGCATCAGAACAGTGATAACAAGTTCATATGAAATCTAATGAGATCTAATATTTGTGGAAATCCTGTCACCGTTCTCATGTTGTTTGCCCTCAGGATCCTGGAGCTGCAGGAGAAGGGTGACCTGGATGTGTTGAAACAGAAGTGGTGGCCTCGTTCTGGTCGCTGCGACCCAGGCAGCCAGCGGGCGGCGCCAGCAGACGGCCGCTCTCTCAAACTGCACAGCTTCGCCGGCGTCTTCTGCGTGCTGGCCGCCGGGCTCGTGCTGGCTTGTCTGGTTGCCGCCTTCGAGACCTTCTGTAGCAGCAGCAGCAGCCACTGCCGGCGAGAGCAGCCCAAAGAGGTGACCGAGCACAGGGCCGGGAGGGCTGACGATACTGCCACACTCTACTTTACGGATCCGGCCGCAGATGCGAGCCCAGACTTAGTCGAACTCCAGTACACACAACTATAGGTGTGCTCTGCTGAAATCAAAATTGGTTCTTTTTTATCTTAAAAAAAACACACCAAGACATTTTTTTTGTGCTGATCACTTTCACATTCCCCCTTCACGCCAGGCACTGTGGCATTTGTTTTGTGTTTAACACAGCACTATTGTGCTCATTACAGAGGAAGTGTAGCACTAATTTTTTACATTTATTTATAAACTGAAAATTGTATTTTTTTTTTATCTGTGAGGATTGTGCTGACGTCTTATAGCAGATTTTTTTTCCTCCTTTGCTCAATCATTACAGAATGAGTCCTAAATTATTATCCTGAGATGATGTCAGACATTCACACTTTTTTGTTCTGTTTTTGTTTATTGATTTTTTTTAATAAATCCAACATTTTCCATGATTAACAATTTCATATTCACCATCATAATTAAATAATCACTTCATTCATCCAATGGGCCACTTTTTTATGCCTTAAGACCAGCCTGTGCTCCTGTGTGTAAACAGTGCATATAATAATCTACAGAGGCTTGACATGGATCCATAAACTAAAGTGTGGTCATTCAGGATATTTGCATGGGTCAGACCCCACTGAAGCAATCAGATGTAGTCAGTCACCCCCAGTGCTTTTCTAATTCAATGTGGAGAGTTAAAAATTTCTCTTTACACCTTTTTTTTGTTATTCTTGTTGATATGTTTATGATCTTGTGCAGGTTACTAAGGATTACAGAGTGAGAAGGGTTTCAGATCCATTGAGATATAATGATATTGCTACTGCTTCATCGGAGGGGAGCAAGGACATTTGGACAGACAGAGAGAGAGACTGGGATGAAACAGAGGCTATTGATACAGGTCAGAATAGAACTCGTGCTGTCCGAATGGGTTGCGTATAAGGGGAGGGGCGAGGGAGACAAAAAAGGGGGTCACTAGAAATATCCGGGACCATTATAGAGGGATCAGAATCTGCATTGTTCTCATCATGAAATCACATGCTCGTGTTGAACTCCCGTTCACCGACATGAAAGTGCAAAATTTTGATCAACAGGGAGACCTTATTGCATTCATGATGGGATTTCAGGAAATATTTCTAATTCTTGCTAGTAATTGCAACCAAATGTCATCCAATGTTAGCAGATTAATGCTTAAACACAGGCATGGTTGTATTATGCTAAAAACTTCAAAGATTTTTACATCATGTCCCAATATTAAGCATGTTTTGGGTTCAGACCACAGAGCTCTATATACAACTCTGTGCTTTAGCAGATGAGTCATAGTATTAAAAAGAACATGTAGCTATTTGAGCATAGACATCGAAGGAGTTGGTGCTAAGGTCTTGTTTACGATGTTTATGTCCAGGAGACTTGAATGAGAAGAGAGGTGTTGATTTCTGGTGTAGTTTGCATAATTACAATGTATTAGAAATAAGAAATAGCTTAGAAGCTTAGACACAACTCACATGTAAGCGATCTTGAACAAAAATACAAGGTTTCCAAGAGGCCACATTTCGAGCGTAATGGCATTATTTTCGGCCAAAACCAACCGAAAACAGCGTTGCACCATTTCATTGCTATGTCGCTAACGTGTATGTCACGTCCAAGCTAGAACGTAGCAAAAAAATTAAAATAAGGCAAAAAACCCCACAAAATCCGTGATGAGCATGTTCTAGGGTGTAACGTTGGCTAAACTGATCAAACATCTTAACCTAGAAACAATGCAAGTACTTGTCTCTCTATATACTGGTCCCAGGAAAAATACAATAGAAGAATTAAAACATACGCTTTTTTCTTTCTGTTTTAGTGCCTGTAGAAACGCAGTGTGATTTTCTAAAAAAGTAATTAAATAAAAAATATTTGTCTAGAACTTAGTTGTTGTCAAAAAAAAAAGCATGACCAATATACTAATATCAGCCCTATAAAAATATAATAAATTGCAGTAATGATATATAATGCTGTATATAAGCATTCACCCCTTGTCAACAAAATATCCCCCTTCCCCTCAGTTTGTGGTGATACAACCATCCATCCATCCATCCATCCATCCATCTTGCAATTTGCTGAAATGCTTACTCCTGCTAGTGTCACCGGAAGGCTGGAGCCTATCTCTGCCGACTCTGGGCAAAGGAGAGGTACACCATGGACAGCTTCCAAGTCCATTGTAGGGCAACACATAACCACTCACACTCACACTTAGGAGCAATTTGGACCAGTCAGTTCGCCTAAATGTGCATGTCTTTGGACTGTGGGAGGAAACCGAATTACCTGGAGGAAACCCACACAAGCATAGGGAGAATATGCAAACTTCACCTAGAATGTATTTGGGATGTATTTGTAACCTTCTTGAAAATTGCTTAATCTCTTTCAGATTGAAATATGAGCATCACTCTTGAATCGTAATTTTCTAAACTTCCCACAGATTCTCAGTCTGATTCATGTCTGGGATTTGACTGGTCTCTTGTAATCCATGCAGTTTTTTGCTCTTACTTAAGGTTATTGCCCCGTTAGCTATTGATATTGGAGCTCTGCCCTCATCTCGCGGTTTTCTTCGCGGATTGTCCTGTATTTTTTTCTATATCCATCTTACCCTCAACCCTGACTATTACCCCAGACCTGGCTAATAAATCACACAGCATGATGCTACCACTACACACTGTAGATGGTGTTCTCAGGTTCCACACAAACAGTTTTTGGGAAGTTTTCTATAAATCCATGACATGTGACATTATTCCAATTCAGTGCATTTCAGTTCTAAGTTGTAATGTTTGAATACGTGAAAAACTTCAGGGGGTAAATACTTATGCAAGCCACTGTATAATGTATGTAATGTCTGCTAGACACTTAATACCAAAATAGCAAGACCTAATTACAGTTTTAATTGCGTGCGTGCGTGCAGAGGTACATGTACAGTGAAGGCTGTGGTCGAAGCTACACAATAAAACACACACACACACACACACACACACACACACACACACACACAGCACTAGGAAAGTTGAAAACTAGAATGTTTAGATAGATTCTGTTTTGTAGCATATGGAAATTTCTGAGAATAAAATCTAAATAATTATATAGTGAGCTGAGATCATGAAAGAGGTCAGGAGGATACAAAACCCAACCAGAAAGCAGACAAGGTCAAGTTCTAGCAATAACTTCAGTTCAAAGCAGACCTGCCAACATCCATGTATAGTTTGGAGCCCCTCATTTTAAAATCGGAGTAACTTGCAATGAGTTATAGAACTTTTTAGCCGATGACCCCCTGAAAGCCCTATCCCATTTCCCCCATCTCCCATTAGTAATTCTTTTTCTAAGTAACTCAATTCTTCCTCTTGAATGATGTGCTGACACAGCATCTCCTCTTTCTGAATAGAGATCAAAAGGTTTTAAGTTTATTTCATTTGTATGAATAAATAAAATCCCCAACATCATACATCTGACAGTACATAGCTAACCGCAACACTATAAAGCTAATATCAGCTAAATATATTTACTAGGAATTCTATTAAACCATTTGACTGAAATAAGCACTTTTCTGGCAAAAATAAAAAATTAAAAATCCAATAATTTCTTTGTCAACTTCCTACTTTAGCTATTACCATTTTGTGTTAGTTAAGATGAAACTAGAAAAATTTACATGCACACTATGTAACGGTAGTGACGCAGTGATGTAGTGGTTAGCACATCCGGCTCACAGCAATAAGCTCCTGGGTCCTTGCTTGGGTTTCCTCTATATACCCCAGTTTCCTTCCACAGTTCAAATACATGCATGTTAGGCTAATTGGCTGTTCCACATTGTTGCTAGGTGTGTGTGTGTGTGTGAATGGTTGTGTGTGTGTTAACCCTGCAGTTGATTGGCGAGCTCTTTAGTGTATACCTTGCCTACTCCCAGAGTCAGCTGAGATAAGCTCCAGCCTTCCTGTGACCCTAGTAGGACTAGGCACTTGGCAAATGAATGAATGAATGAATGAATGAATGAATGCCCAACCTTGTTCCTGAAAATCTACCTTCCTGAAGACTTTAGCTCTAACCAAGTCTTAAGATTATTTAGATGATTAGATGATCAGGTAGGGATTGTTATTGTTGTAAAAGTTTTCCTTTTTTCAGTAAAACATACACTCCTGTTATTACCGTAAACTAAAAAATGTGAAAAATCGTACCCCCGATGATTGGCAGGATCATGCATTATACCTCTCTGATGTCAGCAAATCTGTTAATGTCACATACCAACCGGAGGAGTCAGATTAGGAGTTTACATCAGAAGCTAGAACTGAAAAGTGGAAGTGTAGATCATGAAGGTTGTCAGAGACTGAGTGGACATGAGATATGAGTTGCCTCAAGCAGTTAAAGAGTATGCATGGAGAAGGATAACTGGGGGAGATAGACACGAAATTATTCAGGATGTGTGGCGAACACTGAGGGGACATTAACGGGCTGATGTAAAGCAGGACCATATACAATAAGACAGGATCATGGATTTGTCAAGTCCAAATCAGAGATTTTTTTGTTGTTGTTGTTGTTGGTTTGGATTCATGTTGCACATAATTACACAAACCAAAAAAGCAAACATCAAAAGTAATTGCCTGAGGTATGTGTGTAGAAGACCTTATAAAACAAAGTATGAATAGAAATAACAAACATCACCAAGTTCAAATCTACAGAACAAATAGCATTTTTTGCAGTGATGTAGCTCCTGCTTAACAGTGGTTCCTTACTCCTAAATCCTTACTTGAACCAGGTCTTTCATCTTTGCAAGCCATCCCAATTTACTTATTCGTGTATTGAAGGAGTTATGAGCAAGGATACATGAGAGCAGCCTTCCTGGATGAGCTGCATGCCATCATATAAATAACCTGCCTTCAATACTTCAGAGGAAATAAAATCTCATTTTTCTTAAAACACATTTCCTTCATTCCACACTCCTCACATATTCCTTGTATTCCCAATGTTTCCTTGCTGGGAAGGACTAAGACATAAGGATGAGTTACACCCCTGGTTTCTCTGTCTCACCCCCCTAAATATTCCTTTCCTTTCTCTCCAGAATCATTACCTACCCATTTCAGAAAAGGTTTTTAAACTCCTGCTGGGAGTCTGGTCTTAATGGACAAGTATGGCTTGACATTCACATTTTTCAACAAATGCTGTTCCTGATGAGTAGAGTGAGTGGGGAGGAAGGGCACTGATGTTCTTCTGCTGTGCTGCCAGGTGTATCATCCCTGACTGAGGCTGGATGCCAATCCTAACAGGATGTGTTTTATTGTTGCTGTAGTCAGGCAGAATAAGCATGTGGAGTCATCTCTGTGCCACTAGCTGAGTTTCTTGGGAAATTGCAGAACATAACAGGCCATCTTAATTGTCTAGCTTACTCTGAATGTCTTCATCTTCCCCAGCTCTTTCCGGAAGATTCCTCTGCTTCCTCCTATCTTATACACTATGCCTTGCCTGAGCACAGTGTTGCTGCCTCCTCCTGCTTGAAATATCTCACCTCCTTATGTCTACATCTCAAAGACAAAGCAGCCTTGTTCCAGGTTGGTCTGATGACCCCAGGACCAAGACCACTCCTCTCATCTTGCACTTGATCAAAGATGTTCCTGTGCTTGATTGCTTCCTTTGCCTGCTTTGCTGCTTTTGATGAGGTCCATTTCAATCTGGTGTACAGAATGGGATCTTCCACATTTAAGACTGGAGATTCCTATATGGATAGTGACCACAAGAGGTGTTAAAGAAGCTCAAATTGCAAACATCAATTCCTTGACAAGTAAGGACGGGCTGGTTATTTTGATGTTCCCCAGGCCAATAATAGCATCGCTCTTGAATTGATTTACTGGGTCATTGAGGGATACATTGTACCACTAATTTAATCACTACTAATTTTACAGATAGATTCTTTGGGATTGTTGGCTTTGTTTCATTGCCAACATCTCTTGATAACAGAGATGGTTCTGTACTTGAACTTTATCTGAGTCAGCGCAATGTTCTCTTGATGCTTTTTCATCAGCTGTACAGTACAAAGCTTAGTTGTAATTGTAGTTGCTTAGTTTGCCCTGATAACTGTTGGAAACTTTTTCTTTCCTTGTCGAACCAGAGACCAGCAGATGTTGGAATATCAATTAAACAGTTTTGAGAATTGAATGACTCTGACTTAGGGCTCAGCGCTGTAGAATTTACTGACTTTGCAAGGCAGAGGAATTCATAGAGGTGGAGACAATCTAAACAAAGCATGCAAATGCAGAATGGGAATCAGCCTGTTAAGAGAATCTCTCCAGCCCTGATCTCATCGGCATAACAGTGTAATTCAAATGTATAGGGGCTAATCCAATTTCCTGACAGTGTTGCCCAGACCTATACATTATCTTAGAGACAAAGGCACAGCCTGGCCTTAAGGTTAGCATTCACATTTAATTTATGGTCAGGAAGTACATACAGACAAAAGGTTATTGTCTCAGACACCTGGGCTACCAGACTTAATTTCCTCAAAATGTAAAACCCAGCATACATAACTCTTTCAGATTTATATACTGTTACCACCATAACAAACAGTCCCAGGACTGTTCTCCAACAATCCATTTAGATATTCTGATGATCTTAGGCTAGGCTAAAGGGGAAATTATACAGTCACCCATGCTTCCAAGTGCCAGATGTTGCCATGTCATGGTAAAGTCTGCAGTTGTCAGCAAATATAGCTGAAAATTAGCTTTACCGAATCTTTTGATGGCCACTATTACCCTGAAATCCAAATGGATCTCCACTGGGAACTAGAGTTGATGAAGCTCTTGTTCTATGTTATATAATTTTCTCTACCTTGTCTACTATATGTGGACTGATAGCTCGGTGCTCTTTCTGTAGAAAGCCTGGTGGCATGTCACGTCTAAGGGTAATTGTTTTATGGTGATGGTTAACTGTGCCGGCCCTTTTATTTTCTAAGGTCTGCCTGTTTGGGTCTTGCTAATGTTTGACTACACTATGTAGACTTACAGACCCGCAATAGAGATGCACAGCAATTGTTTTGAAAAACCATAAAGTAGAATAGAGCTATACTGTTGCATACAGTGGCTGTAATTGTGGTGTTCTGTATGTGCTTATCAAACACACAGTTAGAACTGATGATGCATTAAAATTGTACATATGTAAATTTATCACTCAAATCAGTAAAAAGGACAATTTCAGTGACATTGCCTTAATAATAGCTGAATGATAACCAACAGGGTTACTAGGGAAAAAGAGGCACTCTAGTATGACAGCCTGTACTCATTTATCATTATGATGTATAAACAAGCTCATTATTCATTGCTGGAACATAAAAGCTCTCAGTAAATCATCTTTGGGAACACTGGCTATAACTTGAGTCTAATCGTAATAAAATACCATTTCTTTTATGATCAGCCAATGATAAGATCTTAGAAAATAAAGGTCCCCTGACTCCTGTTTAATTTTATGTCCATGCTTCATTGTTATTTCACATTTCGTACTGATCCCTAATCCTGATCTCGCTTAGCTAACACATTTCCCTGTCTAGTGGCCAAATTTGATTTCAAAGTGCACATTCTATACTTCACCCTTAATTTGATGCTATGCAGCCAATTCTGACTGGGCCTTTTATTGTGGAACTTTGACCAACAGGAAAAAAAACACAAAAGCGAAAAGAAAAAGCAAGAGAAAACGAATTGCGTGGAGCTTCAAAGTTCTCAGAAAACCTCCCTTCCTCCCCTTCTCTCTTCCTTCTCTCACCCTCTCCAGGACAAGGAGGTGAATCTGGAGCAGGTTCATCGGCGCATGAACAGTCTCATAGACGAGGACATGGCACACAAGCAGATCCCCGGGCCATCTATCGAGATCTCTGCCCTGGACATCGGTGGCATGCAGCCGGGCCAGGCGGCACGGGAAGCTGGCCGGGATTTCGTGGGCACGGCTCTTTCCGTGAGCAGCTTCCTGCCCGAGCAAGCCCATGGAGTGGGCAGGACACTGGCACCAGGGCCTGGCACTGCCCTCCCCCTGCCCCTGGGCAGCTCCACCATGCCCTCCTCCATCCAGTGCAAACACAGGGCCCCCAACGGGGGTCTCTTCCGGCAGAGCCCAGGCAAGACACCCATGCCAATGCCCTACCCACCAGTTCCAGGAGGACCCATCCCCGAAGCCATTGACCCCACCCATAGCACGTCTATCTAAGGCCACAAGGGGGCAGCTTTCTTGCAGGAAAAGGCAGGCTATTTCAGTATTACTGGAGTTGTTATGTATAAAAAGAACAAAGAAAACACGCGCGCACACACACACACACACACACACACACACACACACACACACACACACACACACACACACACATAAGGGTGAAGGAGATTTTTAATATAGATTAAAAAAAAACACAAAAAAGATCTTTTCTTGTAAATATTTGTAAATAAGAAAAGAGCGAAGTGAGTTAAAGTGTATTTTGAATATTCTCAAATTTTGGAGTTGAGTTACAAAAACAAACCGAAAACAGAAAAAAAAGAAACTATACAACAGACTTTAAAAATGACTGTTTAAATGGCTTTGTAAATTTTGTTCTCTATGGATAAAGACGCAAACTCATTGTGATTGTTTTCTAAGTGCCGAATTTAAAAAAAAAAAAAAGATGTCTCTCTGCAGTTTGTTACTAGATTATCAGACATTTTATTTCATTATGAACTATAATGAGGATTTATTAATCAATTTTGGACCCCTCTTTATTTTTATTTTTTTATTTTTTTATTTTTTACAATCACAGTCATTCAGTCTCCAAGAGCACCGTCTCCTTTCGAATGTTTAGTTGCTTTCATTTTTTAACTCTTTAACAATGTTGATCAGAGTTGAGCCTAAGAGCTGTGTTCAGAGGTCAGAGTTCAGAGGTCAGATTTCAGAAGTCAGAGTCTCACCAGGCAGAAAGGCCTTGTTTCCTAAAGGAGAAGAAAAGAAAAAAATTTCATTTGTTTTTGTGTCTGTTTTATTTACTGATGTATGGCTGCTTGATCAATGCAAGTTGTGTGACAATAGTGATAACTTTTATTTTTCATATTTCTGTGATGATATATGTAACATACAGAGATATTTTCCTTCTGAGAAAACTGCAAAGAATCGAAAAGGTTTTATCATTCACAAACTCTGTAAAGACAAATATAAAATATAAAAGGTATGAAACAATACATGCTGTGCTATATATTTTCTTTTCTCTTTCTCTCTTCTTTTTTAACTGGAAATGAACATATAGTTCATCAAGAAGAAAATATGATTGTATCAACATTAACTATTTTCATGATGAAGATTGTCTGGGAATTTATTATTTTTTTTAAGGTTCTGAAAACAAATAATTATTATTACTGACTCTGCACCACAATAAGGTGATCCCCAGGAATATGAATGGTGTACTTGCACTTCTCGTCCTTGTCCCTTCTTGTAATTGTTTTTGCTTTGTTTCCACCTCAGCCTGAGAATCATTGAATCTGTGTTAAGTCTGTGTGTCATTGACGTGCGCTTTCTCCATGCTTCATATTTGATATCAGTAATAAATCAGTGCAAATGAAGGACAGGCCAAATATCTGACGGTGGTTGTAGATTATTGTGCTTTTGTCCCTAAAGACTCGACTGACTTTTTTATGTTCAGAAGTCAAATAAGGACATTCCTTCAATGAGTGGAGGGGATGTCCTAGCATCAGTGCTGCACATTTCCTGTCAATAATCACAGTTGTATTCTGAATATCTTGTGTACGTTCAAATAGTTTTCAGTGTTAACCAAAGTGATATCACATTACACTGTGTTACACCATGAAGCACCATCCGTAAGTGGAGACGATGATGTCCGAGCTTCTTGTAGGGACAGCCGTATGATCACTGCTTTTACTGCCCTGACTCCCTTACCCAGTTGGAAAGGGGGGGAAAAAAGATAATATTTAATTTAAAGTTTAAAAGAAAGAAGTCTATCAAAGTGTAGTCTATAACATTACACCAGAGGGAGACTCTTATTTTGTTTATGAATATGCTGCTTGGAGTTTCTTAATTCTTTAATAAAGAAATATGGTTTCCATATTTATGAATGATGATTGATCAGTTGCACAGAAATGATTATTTTAATGTGAATGGATCACGGAGGGGCATAAGGTTTATATTATTGCGCTATTTAAAGTGTTTTTTTTTAATCATTGAACATAGAGACTGCTACTGATTCAAACACACTGTGAGCATTCATGCAATATGCAACACCTCCCCAGCCAAATTTCAACAAACTAGACAGGTATACAACTTTCAATGTGAAAATGATTAGTAAACCTGCTCACCTCTTCATAGTAATAATAATAATAATAATACTAATAATAATAATAATAATAATAATAATAATAATAATAATGATGATAACAACAACAATAATAATAATAATAATAATAATAATACCAATAACAACAACAACAATAATAATAATAATAATAATAATAATAATAATAATAATAATAATAATAATAATAATGATAATACTAATAATGATAATAATAAAAATTATAATAATAATAACAATAATAATAATAATAATGATAATAATAATAATAAGAAGAATAACAATAATAATAATAATAATGATAATAATAATAATAATAATAATAATAATAATAATGATAATGATAATAATAATAATTATAATAATAATAATAATAATATTAATAATGATAATGATAATAATAATAATTATGATAATAATAATAATGATATTAATAATAATGATAATAATAATAATAATGATAATTATAA
>JBCNYG010000019.1:14871983-14883313 GCA_039654305.1 Porochilus rendahli
GAGCATCCTCAAGGATAAACACCATCCAGGTAATGCTCTGTTCAGGTGGAGAGACTCAGGGTACAATCTCAGACAGCACATGCCAGAGAGAATCCCCACTCACAGGGCCCAGTTCCATAACAGCATCTTTCCTGCTGCTGTCAGACTGGTGACACTGAAGAGGGTAGGGCACACTACACTCCCAGAACCATTACATAATAACAACTGCAACACAATTAATGCTGTATGTACAATAAATTGAAACATGTGCAAGAACTGTGCAATAATTCTTGTCCTTATATTTAAACATTTTTTAATATTTATATTTTACTTATTAATTAATGTAGTTGTTAACAAAACTCTGAATGCGCACCAAGAATTCCAATATATATGTGCTCTCATACAGCATGTCTCAGATTTTCATCTTTCATCTGCTCCAGTGGAAAATTCCCCAGGGAGTTCGGTACGGTGATGGCGCTTTTCTCACCAGTGCCCTCCTGATGTACAGCTGATGTAGATGGTTCTGGGACGGCCTCCCTATCTGAGGCTTTCAGTTAAAGCATGCAAGACCCATCCACAAAGCTTTGCTTCAATGATACTCACAACCCAACCCAATTTGTTCCAAAAATTAGTAGAAAAGGTGAGTACTAACTGCTGTCTTTACACTATGCTTTTTGTCCCTGAATTTTGTATTGACAGGCCACCATCACTTCCTTTCATTGACAGTCAGTTGCACTACACCCACTCTGTTGTTCCCTCTGACAGTCTCATGCTGAATTGCACCACCTAGGACCACCCTAACAGCAAATGTTTTATTGTTTAGATTGCATCTTGGGCAGTGGTGGCCCAATGGTAGGGTGCTTGAATACTGATCCCAAGGTCAGGGAATCAAGCCCCACTATCAACGGGTTGCCATTGCAGTCGCCAGCTAACTGGGTCATCAAAGGCCGGCCATGTTTCTCACTGTCTGTGAGACTGGGCACCAGCCTCCCTGTGACCCTAATTAGGATGATTAGGATTAGGATTAGGTTCAGAAAATGAATTATTGAATGAATGAATAAATAAATAATAATAATTTATAATAAATGAAGTTTGTTCCTTTTTTCACTAACATAGCACTATTTTACTAACATTGCAGCTACACACATCTATTCTCTTTGTTCTTATTTCTCAAGTCTCAAAAAAATAACTTCTTGTTACAGAGGGGAAAAAACCTATAAAATGTACACTCCTCTCTCCTGAAGTTTTTGAAGATCTTAAACTTACAGTGTTTACTTATGACACTGGAGACTTTTTCTAAAGGTAAAATAAACAACACTTTCTCAGCAGAGACACGCCATTTGTCCAAGATAAAAACGTGTTTTAACAACCTGTTAATTATTTCTATTGGGTAATGACACTTTCTGACTTTAACCCTCAGTTTTCGAAAAATTCAAGTGTCAAATATTGGAGATATTCAGCAGAGATTTGGAGCACAATGTTCCTTGGCCATGCTTCTTAAACCTGCTAACTTAAAAAGTGAAATTTTCAACTTTCACATACCAACTCACAAAAAAGGTAAAATATACATTACCACTCAAAAGTTTGGACACAAACAATATATCCATATTTGTGTGTTTAATTATAAAGTCAAAATGGCCATTAAAAGGATAAAGAAATTAATTTGTTTCAGTCAACGTTCTGAGAAATGAAGGCTTTTTGTTGAAAGAAACTGCCAAGAAACGTTGTGTACTACTCCCTTCACAGAACAGCACAAACTGGCACTAAAAGGGGAAGTTTGAGAACCCAGTGCAAAACTGAGCAAGAAAGTGAAAAGGCAGTATAAGGGAACCAGCATATCTGAGACTGGTCAGTAAAATGAAAAGATTATGAATGGCCACTGATATAGAAAATGATTTGTAAACTTCTGACCAATCACAATCCAGAAGTCTACAGCACTGTGATGTAATAATACATGGACCACATGCAAATGCTGTACATCAGCAGTAAATATGACGCATAAAATATCAGTGGTGGCAAAAATGACAACACTTGTAATGAAAAAGCAAAGAGCAGAAGCTTGTGGTTGGTCTGGGATTATAAAAGAGACAACGTGCTAAAGGTGATGTCTAAATGAAAAGCTTTTTAGTTCAGAAGTGTTGAATCTGAGGAAAAACAAGATAACTAACTGGTCCCAGGCTGTGAGGAGCAGCAGTAAGAGGTACATTCAGAAGCAGTGTATATGTATTGACTGTCCTAACTAAAAATACCATGTTGCACCATTCTGTGTGTAAGTCTTTACCTCACTGCTCAGTCCACTCTACCAGAAAAGTAAAGCAAGGCAAGCTGGGAGGTCGATGGACAATGTGAGTGCATGCTGCTTCCTGATGTGAGTACTAAGCAAGCCTGAACACTGTGCTTGCTGTAACCATGGCAACACTGTGTCCATGGTATCCATCATGTCCATGGCATAAAACTCAAATACACACAAGGAAGTAAAGCTTTCATGATTAAACTTTTAAATTCACTGCTGAGTTCTGAATTGTGGCTGGTCAGAAGTTGAGTAATGTTTTAGAAGAGCAGCTCTGACAATACTGCAGGTTTCTCTTAATGCACTTGCTTTAAGATGTTATCGTTTTAATTGTCCAACACCATAATTGGCTGGTATAGGCTTTTTAGCCTCCCTGTGATCTGTGCAGGATTAAAAGGTTCTGCAAATGCATTAGTACATTTTGAATGAATGAAGTTTTACTTATGCCTGTTTTGAGCTTTAAAGTAGTTGAAATTAGTGTAGTAATAAGTAGTAGTTCATTCGTGTCCTTCTCTGCAGCTGAAACATCCACATCGTTCTGTTCCTGCTACAAAAACACATTAAAGAGGCTTACCTTTAATACTCCAGACTCAACAATCCTCTTCTTAATTTCATAAGATAGTAAATGACTGGATGAAGTGGGTGTAGGAGAAGCGTTTCTATGATGATCACTTTGTTAATTTATTCATTCATTTATTTATTCATTTGCCAAACTGCTTAATCCTATTACAGTTGCAGGGAGGCTGGAGCCATCTTTGTGTGAAGAATACCTTGTCAGTCCATGACAGGGCCAGCACAGACACAAAACAATTCACACCCATACCTAGGGGGCAATTTGAAAAAGCCAGTTAACATGCATGCCTGTGGATAGTGTGAGAAAACCTGAGTACACAGATGAAACGAAAGCAAGCACAGGCAGAACATCCAAATTCCACAGAGAACCACACTTGCCGAGCCCACGACTCAAACCCAGTACCTTCTTGCTGTGAGGCAGGCGTGATAACCACTACGCCACCATGCCGCAGCGATCATATATGATGATTAATTTCTTCTTCAAAAGAAAAGTCTGATACTTGAGCAGTTCTGGAGGAAAATGATTTTGTACAACTCAATTATAATCTCTTACTCTCCCATTTGTAATTAATTGCTCTCTTTTCGGCATTTCATTGCATTTAATTTGCTCTCAGTGGTTCTTTCAACTCAGTGAAACTGTTCTACTGTAATAACCTCATCCGAGCTTTTTATAATGTTCATTTTACTTCGAATTTGAAGATATTAATTGGTTAAAGTCACTGTTTCATGTTTTATCAGCACAATAACTTCCACATGTTCCACTTAACCAGAATTAAATAAGTATAATAACATGTCTACATTTTTAATTAGTGAAATGTAACTATTATATTATATAACACATGATAATGTGTGATACCTATTAAAATATAAAGTTTCAGAGGGAGGTTTAATCTAACATACATCTAAAATTTACTACATTAAACAAATTCAGGTAAAAAAGTTTAAATATAGTCGCCCCTGCACAAACCTGTGAAAATTACAGCCAATTATTTACCTATATTGTGTTTTATGTTTATTATTATAACCATATGGACTCTGTGAACTCTTTATAAGAAACACCTGTATACCTGCTCATTCATGCAATTATCTAATTAGTATAAAATCAAACAGATGCAGATCAGCAGCTTCAGAACATCAGAATGTGGGCAATTGTGATGTCTTTGATTTTAACTCTGACAGGGTTGTCTGTGCCAGATGGTCCGGTTAGAGTATTTCTTTAACTGCTGATCTCCTGCTGGGATTTTCACACAGACTACAGTCTCTGGAGTTTAGAATGATGCCATTAAGACAAAGCTTCCAAAGAAAAGCTCAGCAGGTTTGCAGAGAGAAACATTTTATTGATGTTAGTTCAACAAGTGAACAGCCAGACATGGTAGAGCTGAAAAAATGACAACAGTAAAACCCTTTTCACAAAATCCTGCTATTATCATTCTCATTCTCATTCTCATTCTTACTCATCTGCCAAACAGCTTAATAGGGTTGCAGTGAAGTTGAGCCTATCTCAATCTATTGCCAGACCATCCCAGGGCCAACACACACACACACAACCATTCACACTTAAACCTAGGGGCATTTTGGAACACCCAATTAGACTGATGTGCATATCTTTCGACTGTGGGAGGAAAGCAGCATACCTGGATAAAATCCACGCATGGGAGAACGTGCAAACTCCCAGCCCAGGACTTGATCGTCACCAGATGACTGCTGCCAGATTAACCAAAAAGCATATAAAATTCATATATTTATCATAACAAAGCTGTAGGATGTCATAGAACATCACACAACAGACATAGGAAATGGACCCGACATTATAAAATGTTTTCAACATGTTCGAAACTTCACAACAAGGAACTGTAATGATGTTTTGCATCACATATCTTCATATATTCATATATATATTCTTTTTTTTTTTTTTTCCATGGACCTGTTTACCTGTTGTGTGATGTATTTGACAGAGGCTTTAATAAGAAAGCACCTAAAAAGCACAACACTTTAGATCTTAGGTGGGCTACCACACCTGACCAAACCACATCTATCGGAAAAGAACAGGAAGGTGACACTGCAGTGCTTACATACTTCAACACTGTACAGATGAAAGAGAAACACAGCCTGGCCTGATATGTCTCTGATTATTTCTGCTGAGACACACAGATGGAGGGTCAGAATTTATCACAGGAACATGAGTTTCTGAAGCCAGCCTGCCACGTTTGAAGAGTCCAGGCTGGTGGGGGTGCTGTGTTGCTGAGGGGAATGTTTTCATGGCTCACTTTGGGTCATTACTACCAATCAATCATGAATGCCACAGTCTATGTTATGTGACTATTTTTGCTAATCATGTGTATTCCTTCATAATAAATTGCTTGTTATTATGTGGCTGTGTGTAAGAGCTATTCATTCACTATTCACCCAGAAAAATTGGGCTCTTAATTTTTCTTCTTTTTATTATTCTTCATCCATCTCCCTTAATGCAGCCCAAACACCAAAGTGCACCCATGCAGTGTATATATCAAAACGTATGTCTCGGCACTGTGAAGTGTGCTATAAATTTTATTTTTGTTTTGCATTACCATGGCAACACAATTAGCCAAAAAACACTCCTAAAGATCCCATTGAAATGAATGGGGAGAGTAATATCATTCATTCATAATATCATTTAATTTTCTGGACAGCTTAATCCTAATTATGGTTGCAGGGAGGCTGGCACCCATCTCAGCCGATTTTGGGCAAGGGCAGAGTACACCCTGGACAGCTTGCCAGGCCATTGCAGGGCCAGTGAGTAGTTTGTACAGTATTATTAATATGATAAACAGAAGAATGTAAATGTAGTGCATAATGCAAATGCATAGTAGTGGATGATGTTGCTATATGAAGGTGTTGTACAATTTAATGGCCACAGGTAGGAATGATTTTCTGTGTCGTTCACTGGAGCATTTAGGTGGTATTAGTCTCTCACAAAACGTGCTCCTGTGACTGATCAGCAGGTTGTAAAGCGGGTGGGAGGTATTGTTGAATATTGTCTTTATTTTGGACAACATTTGCCTTTCCAACACTGCTGTGAGAGAGTCCAGCTCCGTCCCAACAAGGTTACTGGCCTGATGGATCAGTTTGTTAAGTTTCTTTGCATCTGCAACCCTCAGCCTGCTGCCCCAGCATGCAACAGCATAGAGGATGGCACTGGCCACAACAGACTAAAACATCCTGAGCAGCATTCAGCAGATATTAAATGACGTTCTGTAATCCTGGGGGCCACTGGGACATGGGGTCTTTGGTAAAGGAATGAAACATGACATCTTCCACTGCACAGGGACCCTCTGTAGACTCAGGCTCATTGTGAAGATGTAATGTAAGACTCCACAGAGCTTGGGTGCACAGAATTTAAGGACACAGGGGCCCACCCCATACGGTCCTGCTGCCTTGCCTGAGTGTAGTCTTCTCAGTTGTTTCTCAACCTGATTATCGATGAAGTTTACAGGGAGGACCGTCAGGTCTATCATAGTAGGCAGAGGTGCAGTAAAGAGAGAGAGGGTGAGAGGGTGGTATGGAAAAGGATTTCAGGCTTGCTCCTGACGAATTAGAAGTGGGCTGAGCTGCAGTAGCTACAGTGTCAAATATGTTAAAAATCTATTCAGCTCATTGGCCCTGTCCTCACCACCCTCAGCTCTCAGCGTCTCTGATTTTGACTCAGTAAACTTTGGATCGTTCGCACTGCCTCTTTGTTGCCAAGCCTGAATACCCTCTTCTTTGATGTCTTTTGTCACCCACTAACTGGGCTATGGTAACTGGGCTATGGTCGCATGAACAGTGTCACATGCAGCAGTAGGTTTGCAAAAGGAAGAATATAAACAGCCACTTAGATGACATGGGAAAATTCCCTAGGCAAATTATATGGTCTGAGACCTTTCTGCTTACCGCCCACGGTGCAGTCTCTGTCAAGCTACCTTGTCATTGGGAATATTCTGATGCAGCCATGTCTCCACAAAGCACATAAGGCTACAGTCCTGATACTCTCTCTGGCTCCGGGCTAGAGCTGTCAGCTCATCCATCTTATTTGCCAATGACCTCACATTCCCTATTATAATAGACGGGAGCCATGGCTTGTACCTTTTCCTCTCTATAAGCCACCTTCCTCTTATTCTTCTTCTGTCCTCCTCCTCTGCATCCCCAGTGTGTTTTTCTCCAGATTTCAGCCAGTAAGTCTTTGGGTCTGTAAGCAACTCCAGCCAGCTTTAGGGCAATTAGCTGGATTGTAACAGCTGAAGTAAACAAAGCACACATTGTGTATTTGCTACATTGTGGTCCCAACTCTCCATGAAAGTAAAAGTTTCACAGCAATAAAAAGTACAAAAACTCTATCAACCCACATATTGAGAGGGCAGCTTCTTATGGACAATAAAACAATAAGTACAAGGAAAAAAAATTAGAACAGTAATGGCAGGAGAGACTAAAAAGGCTGCATGCATGTTAATGCGTGCGCACTAAAGCATGTGCACTCAAACACTGTCAACCTCATTGCGATGGGAAATACGGTTTTTAAATTAGAAGACCAAAAACAAGACTTGTGCCTAAAACATTACTCCAGTTTAAAAGGCAGTGTAAAACTGTCAGTAACTGCCAATTTAATGTCTGTGGATGTGCAGGTCATGCACGCACGCAAACACACGCATGCACACACACACACACACACACACACACACACACACACATACAAACACACATGCAGCGTGCTGGCACTTTAAAAAGCACACACATACCACCTCATCATCATCATCATCATCATCTCTCTCTCTCTCGCTCTCTCTCTCTCTGTCTCTCTCTGTAATGCAACACCATTACAGTTTACACAAAAGTTCACTGCTCATATCAAAAAGTCCCACTTTTCTCATTAGGTGTGAAATATTAGTGACAAAATCATTTAAGTAACCTTTCTGTTCATCAAACTAGTAATTATTATTGATTTATGAAGAGATTGAATATTACAGTAAATGTATTATGCCTGTGTGTTGATATTCACGTTATCATTGTCTTATTATAATATTTAACTCTACCCGACCTTCTATCTTCTTCTTCTTCTTTTGTTTTTCTTCTTTCTCTTAGTATTATTATAACTCAAAGCCTTGCTTTCCTTTTTCTTGATATTCACTTAATTGTACTTTTCATCTTCTCAATATTATTATTATTAACTCTCATGAATAATAATATTACAGTTCAATGATATATTTTTATAGTACAGAAACACACTGATGGCAAACTAGTGGCCTACTCTTTATGGATGACAGCAATGGTTCTTTAACATGCCTCCCACTCAGTTAGCTGCATTCGGGGGAGAGCAGGGACAACTCTGTGATATTGGGGCTTGAACCCTGACCTTAGGCTCAGTAAGCCAACACCCCACCACCGTTCCACCACTGCCCCTTCTTAGTAGTTGGTATGTAATTTTTTTTAATTGTTCAGAAGTTTGCAAAACAACATTTTGTTTGCAGGCCTAACCTCTTGTTAACTCTTTCACTACGTGCCTTTGCTAGAATTCAAATATGAGATGTACTAGGGTCATTATTCTGTCTTGAGCCTCTTTAGTGTATAAAAGCTGTGTCTGAGCTTTAATCTACAGGACATACACACACATCTGTAAGAACCGCCAGAATAATGTGTGCTAAGCTTCCTGATGAAAAGACGAAAGCCCAATTTCACTATTCTTTTTTCCCCCAGCAATGCACCTACAACAGTGTTGTTTCTTTATATCAAGATGATGTAAAAGTCTAAGCCTGCCATCAATTTCAAGATGAAGGATAGCATGTAGGGGCTTTTTCTCCTTTTTCTAGAAATTGTTGGAACAAGAGAGCACACCATCTGGAGCCAAAAGCAAGACCTGAGGTAGTAATTTGCATTTGTGCTGTATTTACAATTTACATACATCACTAATTAGCATTTACATTAATAAATTATCTGATGACAGTTGATACTAATTCATATTAGGGAGTAGATTGCTTTTGTTTGCATAATTTCATTTTGCAATCTGTTTATGAGGCTACAATTTTTAGCCATGCAGCACTTTGTCATCACAGTTGGTATCTTTATCATCACAAACCCCAGCCTGTGGGCGGCATGGTGGTGTAGTGCGTAGCATGTCTGCCTCAAAACAAGAAGATCCTGCAATCAAGTCTGAAGTTTGGCAAGGGTGTTCCTGTGTAGAGTCTGCATGCTTTTCCTGTGCTTGTGTAGGTTTCCTCTGGGTACTCTGGTTTCCTTCCAAAGTCCAAAGGCATGCACAGTCGGTGTATTAGCTGTTCCAAATTGCCCCTAGGTGTGAGAGTGAGTGTAAATGGTTGTGTGCATGTCGGCCCTGCAATGGCCTGGCGAGCTGGCCAGGGTGTACCTTGCACTTGTCCAGAGTCGGCTGAGATAGGCGCTTAAGCAGCTTTAAAAAAGAATGAATGATGCAATTGCCCCAAGATGTTAGTGGGAGTGAAAATGTGTGTGTTGGTTCAAGTTGTACCTCACCTTCGCTTATAGTTGGCTCTAGCGTCCCGATGACTCTATTACCATAAAGTTTTTTGGCAAATGCATGAATAAATGAAGACTGTACACAAGCCTGCCTACTTCCTAACACGTGGAATAAAATAATAAATGACAGGATGGGGTAATAAAGTACAGTTATGTTACCATACTGAAGCTGATTAAAATTTTGTAAGGGTTTTATTTCTCTTAAACCACAACAATATACACATGATATATTTATTTATTCAGTTGTTTGTTTGTTTATTACTATGGAAACAGCACAAAACTAACCAGGCAGTGAGAATGAAAAAGCATTCTGGTGAAATATTTAAGTGAGATTTAAAGGAATCTATCTTATGGTGCTTCTTTATGAAGTATGAAACAATCGCACGGTTCCTGTTTCTCCATCACACATGAAAAATCCTCTGTTCATTAAAAGTGATTGATGGCAGGAGCAGGTGAGGTGAAGTGGTGTAACTGTCAGAGCTGAAGGTGGATTTTATGGTATCTCAGCATCTCTGTGACTCTGTGAGAATGGAGTGCAGATGACCTTAAGTTTTCCGAGAGAAAGAAATACTGTAGATACCTCTGTTCTTGCCACAAAATGAAAAATATTGTTGTTGTTTCCTTATGAGTTTTCCTGTATATAAACATACACCACCATTCAGGACACCTGATTTCTTAAAACCTCCACCTTTCTTCAAACTGAACTTTCTACTGCTCTGTATGAGTTCGGTGCTCATTCACCATCAGCAGATGGTGGCACTATCTTTCTGGGTATTCCTTTTGTTTGTTTGTCGCTCTTGCGATGGAAGATCGTGTAATTAACGCCGATGCCTAGGTTCTGATAATGTGATTAATACAGTGCTTAATCAGCGTGACCTGGAACTCAGCTCAAAAAGTAAATGGCTTTACATAAAAACACGGTGAGCGTGTGGTTGAGAGAGATTATTTCTCTTCCTTAGCATGTTTGTGTACCACAATCACTTTTATCCCGTATGTAGCTGTAACCTGATATTGCTCTTCCAAGTAATGAAATTCTGTTGTACCAACACTGACAAACTCATTCATTTCCTCATTCACTCATTTGCGTAATTTTATTTATCCTGCTAGGGTCACATGGAGGCTGAAGCCTATGTCAGACAACTATGGGTGAAGGCAGGGTACACATTCTGAACAGCTCACCAGTCCATTGCACACACACAGCCAGTCAGGCTTTCACTTACACCTAGGGGCAATTTGGAACAATCAGTAAGCAAACGCCCTTGCTGAACCCAGGACTCGAACTCAACCCTTCCTGTGAGGCAGACGTGCTAACCATCACACCACTGTGTCACCCTGACAAACTCAAAACCAGTGAATTATTTTACAGTGTGTGATTTTTGTCTTTGACTGTGACTTCAGGCATCTGGCCAAAAATCATAAATCCGAATTGCCTCTGAAGGAGGCTTGTGCTTCTCTGAACTCTGAAGGAGGATGTGTGCCGCTCTTTTGAACGGATTAAACAGAGTGACACTGCTGCCCTTGAGGAACACAGTAATGCTGACTTTAGCAGAAGGTCTCATTTAAAGCACTTAATTTAACTCATCAGCTAATTAGCCAAGCATTAACAAGCTGAGTGTGTGGTTAGGATGAAACAACACCCATATTAGTCTGTCACATGGGCAGCATTTTAGCGTAGTATTTAGCATGTCCATTTCACAGCAGGAAGGTCCTGGTTTTGAGGCTGGGGGTTGGCCAGGGTGTTTCTGTGTGGAGTTTGCAGGTTCTCCCCCTGTTTGTGTGGATTTACTGTGGGTACTTTGGTTTTCTCTCACAGTCCAAACACAAGCACATTAGGCTAATTGGGAATTCCAGTTTGACCTGAGGTGTTCATTCATTCATTCATTTTCTGAACCGCTTATTCCTAATTAGGGTTGCGGGGAGGCTGGCACCCATCTCAGCCGACTCTGGGCGAGGGCGGGGTACACCCTGGACAGCTCGCCAGGCCATC
>JBCNYG010000019.1:14946414-14965620 GCA_039654305.1 Porochilus rendahli
TGTGAAGGTTGATGGTTGTGTGCGTTGAACCTGCAATGGACTGGCGAGCTGTTAAGGGTGTAGTCCCCCTTTGCCCAGTGTCAATTGTGATAGGCTCCAGCCTCCCCGTGACCCTAATAAGATTGAGCAGTTTGGCAAATGAATAAATGATGAATAAACTCAAATTGATCTTATTAATGAATTAAGTAGCTTGTTCAGCACACAATAGTGATGGCACGAATTCAGTACAGGTCTTCAACTCACAATTCATATTCACCCACAATTATCTAAGTCAGAAAAGAGAGAAAGCAGGTTGACTTATCCTCAGTGTGTAACGCCTGACTGGTTCTTTTGCTGGACTGGCAGCACTATGGACAGTGCCGTAACTATTACCCTTTGAGGTACAAAGTGGTATTATGAGGTGGACAGTTTATATTGTCTCAGGGCTACTTGATTAGCATGCTATCATGCTAGCGCCTTGGTAGACGTCTTTGAAATAATATAAACATTGTTACATCTTTAAATTCCTTTGTTATTGCTTTAATTTAAAATTATTACAAATTCTCACATATTGCACCTTAAAATAAATAATTTGAAAAAGCACACTGATATTAAGCATAACAATGAGTCTAATTGTAGAATGTTTCCAGCAAGAAAACCTATATAATACAATCTGTCCTGTATATGATCAGTATGAGTGTGTGATATAACATGGTCCATATATTAGACTGTAAAAGGGAAATTCTCACTGAAATAACTGATCCTATACACCACTACTGCATGTTTATAACATTTACAGATATTAATGATATATATATTTACTGACATTTTATTTGCTTAACTAGTATCTCTAAATAAAAAAGGGTTTTTTGTTGATCTGTGTCGATCTCTTCGTTCTTAAAGAGTGACACACAGTTCCAAAATATAATGAACTTGTGTGATATTTTACTCTTTAATGTATAAAGGTTTGACGTGAATTTTTTCTTTAAGCAGGAATCAAAGAGCTTACACAGTTCTCTGATAGGAAACAGATGATTCTCACAAAGAGTAGTAAGTGTCAGCAGGAGATCAGCGGGATGTTGCTGTGGACCTCTTCACTCCCTGTGTAAGAGATGAGAGAGAAAACACTCCCAAACTTAATCTGTCAACATGGGGGCCAGCAGTACTGTGATCTCTCCATCCCAGCCCAGAGCAGGCTGTGAAGTTATTGGAGTGGATGGAGAGCTGTGACATGGATCGATATCTGGCTCTAATTTGTAGGGAAGAAAGGGGTGAAATAGGGGTGTAAAAGTGTTATACCCGAGCTGTGGCTGAGTGTTCATCATGGTTATTGCTACGAAAAACAAAGACACACACACTACCGCACAACTGTATACAGCCTTCATATTTTCATCTGTATAGAGGCTTGTTAAGGTCCGAGATCACTCATGTTGTTTATTACAGGTGCAAAGATAAAACTAAGAAAGGACCTCATCCAATGACCACTCACTTTAATGCGCTGTCCTTCATGATTATTTGACCAAGAGACACATGAAAAAAATAAATAAATAAAAACCCTTTGTTTAACCATTTGAGCAAATTCTAAATATTGTTATCCATACAGTACACCTCTGTCTCCTGTAATTAATTAAATCAGAGGGTCTGCCTGATCAATTAACCATTACACACACATACACACATACACACACACACACTTCCCTGAATAAAACCCGCTCCAAAAAAATGGGAATGCAATGAATTATACTGACTGTTCCACACTAAGGCATTATTACTGTAAATATTTTAGTAATTTTGTGCATTAGTGTGAAATCTAAAGGCAGATTTCAGAGCTTTATTACCTTTAGTGTAGATCAAATTTCATTCATACATTTATTTGTGGGGAGGCTGGACATCTTTGCTTGTCACTTTAGAGTAAAGCATATTTGATCATGCTGAAGAAACAAAGAAATAGAGGAACATATAACATTAGTCCATCCAGAAGTGTCCATTACAAAATACAGGTTTATCTCATTAGTATGCTAATGTAGATCAAGTTAAAAAATGTATTTACAAATTGTTACCAGTCATCCATTAAGTGACAACACTAAATAATCAGTGATGTCCATATCTGTGAGCTCAGGGACCTTTCTTTATGAATCGATTGTTCCAGCATTGGCCAGTTTAATTAAATTCTTAGCATCCAAAGCTGTTATCATTACCGAAGTTATGGAATTTGGATCCATTGTAGCTAGGTCAGTATTTCTACACATTTCGATATACCTGGATAATTTGTGAAAAATTAACAGTGGGGTAGCAGTGCCATTAAGCTCTTGTTTCACATCCAGAATAGTGGAGCTGCTTAAAAGGAATGGAATAGTTAATTTTGTAATAGAAACATGATATTTGGTGTAAGTGTTATTTGGAACAGTCTTTTTCAGGAAAGTAGCCTGGATATCTCAGATTGTGAATATTCAAGATGGTGCTCACAATTTTTAAAATCTTGTCCTCTTTCTTACTAGGTGAGATTACAAAATAACTACATAACGTTCACTTTTACAAAATGTTGGCATATTCTGCTCAATTGCTCTTCAGATTTAGTTTCTAACTATACTTTATTATAGAACAGCCATGATAATATTGCAATAGGAGAAAATCCATTGTTAATTCTTTACAGTTTTGTTGTTTTCTCAAATACCTGGTATTTTCAAAGTGAATTTCTCTAAATTAATTCCAGTCACATGAAAGTGTCCTAAGACCAGAGAAAGAAGAAATGACAAAAAAAAAAATAATAATATTATGTCAAAACTCTTCTCTTCCATAACCGAAGGCGGACAACTCAGAAAAGAGTTTGGTGTTGGGTACAATAACAGAAAAAGGATTTTTTGAAATTACATACATACATTTGTTATGAGGTGTTTTCAGTGTGTAGTGAAAATGAAACATTACTGTTTTGGATTGGTAGAAAGGTGGTCATTTTTAAAAAATCTAAATTTGTGATGGCCGGTGTTATTTTATGATAGGTAGTGTCATTCAAACTTCTGTACCATATTTCATGCGTGTACAACCATCTGAGCCAGTGCACTAAAATGGCTGCTGCAAAGTTTAAAGTTTTACTTCACATGATCACATAGGTAGTACAAAAACAATTATAAAATAAACAGGTCTGGGTGGCTTTCTTAAAACTCTCCACAGATGTGATATCACAAATGCCTCTTGGGAGTTCCTTCAACAACTTAGAGTTGACTACATAAAAAGATTCACATTGAGTGTGCAGTACAGCATGAATTCAGCACTAAAAATGTTCTAGTACTCCATTCACTCATTGGGACACACCTGAAAGAGCCCCTTTCCAAAGCTATGGTCCCATGAAAGCCCTTCCCTGCATGATGATGGTATCTGATGTAAGTCATGACATAATCCCAGAGGACTTTACATATATCTTTAAAGTACACGAAACTTGACGTGACTGTCATGGCTGTCAGTCAGGTTAGATTGGTGTCTTCATGATTTATTATTCTGTGCCTTTTATGGGCCTTATAAGGCAGTTTCCCACAAGTGAAAGGATAGAATACGAGACTTAATCTGTTCTGAATAACCATCTGACATTAGTAAGGAGAATTAAAGAGGTTCTATGAAGAGGTTCTATGTAAAGATACACAACTTTTATTAGTGCCGGTATGTCTGCAAATTCAAGAAGAAACCTGTTGAAAAAAAAAAGCAAAACAAATCTCAGACCTGATTATGGGAGTTGGATCCCTTCCACAAGCCATCCAGGGCTTATCTTTGGTAATTGTTGACAAGCTCCAAGAGAACATTGCCATCAACAATGACTATTCAAAATGTGGCAACCAAGCTTGGCCAATCAGAGCCTTTTATAAAAAGTGTCTCAAGCGAGATCAACCCCTCGGTCAGTTATGAGCTTGATAATCTCGAGCAATATGGCCGCAGAAACTGTTTGCTCTTCCATGGGATTTCAGAAACAACTCAGCCGGGACCTGAGAATATCAATATCAAGGTTGTGAAAAAATTATGAGGGTAAAACTGCATCTCAATGTTGCATTAGCGGATCAGAATAGGTCTCACCAATTAGGGGGAAAAAGCATGATGACCAGCTCCAAAAAAACCTGTCCAGTGATAGTCAAGTTTATTGCTTGCAACACCAGTTCTTTGGTGTTTAGGGGCAAGTGGAAGCTGAAGGGCAGTGAACTAGGGATCACTGAAAGTCTCACAGCTCAACGTCAGACGCCCATAACGCCACTGGCCAGCATTCCTGGATCCAGAGCAGCTGGACTTTAGATGGCAGGATAATCGTGCTGTGCACAAATAGAAAATATGTGGTTGGAAGTCCAAGTGATTTAGAACAACTATCATAAGCTTTAATAATTTTCAGGCTTTTCAAGCCTGTTTTTCTTGTTATGCTTGTTTAAGCCTAATTAACCATTTAAGCCCCATGACGGCAAGTTTCTTTTCAGTATTTTTTCTCATTCGCAGTCAATCTGTATTCAGTTGTTGATATTTAGCAGTGTACTTACCCCATTTTCAAATTTGCATTAGATTTTGGAAATTGCAGATATGCAGAATTGTTTTCTGTTTCCCTAGGGCTAAAAGCCCTTGTAATTGGCGTTGTTGATTGTTGTGTTTTCTTTTCATATGTAATGCTTGAAATTATTGTTTGCTCCTTTACTACTAAATGACCAAAGAGCTACGTAAAATTTGCACAAAAACAGTATGTTCCAATCAAAAGGCTATTCTTTGCAATAATTGTCAAACTTGGGATAACCTGAAATGCACTTCTCTTAGCGAAACTGACTAGGTAGGTGACTGGTACTGCAGCTTTTGTAACAGTTATTTTCCCTTTCAATCACACTGAGAATAATGATTAACTCCTCTTGGCTGTCCACACATTTAGAACAGGTGTAAGCATTAACTATAGTTTTTTTCAAGATTATGTGCTTAACCCCAAAACAGATTTTGACCCCAATCAACAATTCTTCAACAACTGTGTATACAATAACACTGATTATCTTCTAAATGATGAAATTACAGCTAGGTATTCCAATCAAAAAGAATCTTTCTCTTTTATCCATTTTAATGTCTGATGCTTACAACAAAGTTTCAGCAAAATTAGCTACTTTCAACTTTTGGATTTCCATTTCTCTATCATGGGGATTATGGAAATTTGGCTTTCTACATTAAACAAAGATCAGTATAATTTTACCAATTATAATCTCTTAACTTACAATCACAAAAATGAATGGCAAGGTCGTTGAGTTTCCCTTCATATTAGTGTTAATATCGACTTTTCTGTGCTAGACGATCTAAGAATCAATGACGATACCATCTGTCAGTCAATATTTGTAGAGTTACAGGTTTATTTTGGTAAAACTGTAATTATGGTAGTTTTTAGTCCTCCCCTAACAATAATATTAAATTATTTAATGAGTACATCAATAGCACGCTAAGTATTATAAACAAATACAACAAATTAAATCACAGTGGAAGACTTCGATATAAATTTGCTAAAAACCTGAACCAGTCTTGTACCCAAGGAATGTTTTGATACCATGGGAAGAAAAGTGACAATTTGATGATTTTGAGATGTAGAGCAAAAACTAACTTCATCCTGGCTCTCTGTGGTGAATAATAGTAACCCAAACTAAATGTGTTGATCGAATGCATAATAAATCAAATGTCTAAGAGACATTATAAAGAATCTCAAATTCCTCTGATCTGGGACTTTAATGTTGCGGATTTCTTTCTTGATTGTAAAAGATGCAACTTTTTTTTATTGAAAAACAACAGCAAAAGGAAGCAACTTAGTGGTGTTCATGAACATGTTAATAACTAATAGTGTTTTCAGCAGCCTAGTAAAATATATTACAATCCAATAATATAGGCATGCATATTATAATGTAGGTCACCAAATGGTGCCCAATAATATGTTTCATTAAACTGGCAGCATTAAATTTATCAAAATGCGTGATGCACTTGTGACTTTTCCAAAAATGTCAATTTGCACAAAAAAGTTGAATTATACTCATCTTAAGAAACACATTACATACATTTTAGAAGTTTATCATTAATATCTTACAAACAAATAACAAAGATGCAGAGTTAAAAGAGAAATAAAAGTGCAAAGTTTTTATTTTTAATTAAAAATACTTTGTAATTGTTTTATTTTCACAATATTTGCATTATGTGGACTTAAAATAGACATATCTTTGTTATGTGCTTCTATTTGGTATTGTTTTTACTTCTCAAAAAATACTATAATACAACAATCATAAAGATCTAACTCACTTCCAGTGCTCTGGGTTCCTTTTGCCGTTGTAATACGATCAAACTTTGTCACTTACTTCTTTTTTCAAATTTCATTCTGCACTGCTGGTTTTTATTTTCACATAAACATATATTTAAAAGCTCTAAACAGCTACCCAGAGCCCACTTATTGCAAAATTTCATTTTTGATCAAAATGTCACTTACTATCTTTTGGTGTTATAGGGCAGTCTTTCTATCCCACCATATACAAGCCCTCTCACATAACTTGCCAAACTCACTGACATTTGTTTCACTAATGGTTTCAAACAAAGATCTAGCTCTGGAATTTTTATTACTGACATATCTGACCATTTTCCATTGTTTTGTTTTGTGTTTTTTTTTCAACTACAAACTGAATGGCAACAAAATTTATATCACTATTAGACTAATAAACAACAACAACGTCAAAGCATTTTGTAATGAAATAAACTCTATTTGAACTCGATTGCTGTTTATATATGCAGTGACATAAAAAACTTTTACAGTATTTTCTTTGAAAGTTTCAAACAATTACATGACAAAAACTTTCCAGTGAAGTGAACTAAACTTAAGCCCAATTAGCCTCATAAACCTTGGATGACAAAGGGTCTGGCAAATCATAAAGCTATTTAATTATCTTAAAAACTCAATATTGTTAGTTATATGGATTATAATTAATATGGATTTAGAGAGCATCATTCAAATTAAATGGCACTCATTGATCTTATCGACAACATGTCCCAGGCCATTGATAACAGAATATTTGGTATAGGAGTCTTTATAGATTAATCAAAAGAGTTTGGTACAGTTAATCACAAAATTCAAAAGACATTACACACAAATAGCATCACTATATGATTTGAGGAAAACAATTATCCTGGTTTGAAGACTATTTAAAGAATTAAATTCAAATTGTTAAATTTAAAAAAAGTTTATCATCGCCTGAATCCATTCATTGTGGAGTCCCTCAAGGGTGTAGTTAAGGTCCCTTGCTCTTACTATTATAAATTTACGATATATCAAACTGTTTTAATATCCTACCTTTCATACAATTTGCAGCATTTTTTTCCTGAAAAAAACTTGCTATAATAGTAAATTCCAACTCTGAACTTTACAAATTAAATGATTGGTTTCGAGCAAATAAACGTTTCCTCAACTCCAAGGAAACCAAATACTTAATATTCCATGTTAGAAATAAGCTCATTCAAATCCCAATTGGTTAAAGTATACAAATTGATGGCCAAAACATTAACATTCACATTTTAATATCTATTTCACCCTTATCACAAACTTACAACAACTATGAAACATGAAGGGTCAACAAGATTCACATAAACAAATATAGAACTACTACTAGGAAACTAGCCCTTAAGCACAGGGGAACATCCCTGTGGAACTCTCTTGATGACACTATAACAAAATCAGTTACCATTTGAGCATTTCAAATTAATTTCAAGAATTTTTTATTAGACCAGGATCTATAAAATGACCAGACCAGAACCGTCCAGCAGTCACTAAAGAAGATTACTTTTCTCTGGAAAAAAAAACAGTAAACATTTTGTTAGAACACCATGACGTGTTTACCAAGGCCCTAACATGTGGAAACTGTTATTAGCAGAAACATTGAGAAAAAAAAAGATATTTGAGATGAGTTATAAATTTAATTTCATATTGCTATTCCACTAAAGTTGTCACTGACCATCTAAAAAATTGCTGGATCCAGAGTTCACCAAGGTGACAGTCATGTATGAAAGAGAAACATTGGTCATTCTCAAAGAAATGCATATTTTATGTCCCACTTTTTACCTACTCAATAAAAAAAAGAAAGACACTTCATTGGATTTTTGCCCAGATCTGTTCTGAAATAAAAGTACTTTCATATGTTGACAATTCAAGCTGTATATGTATACAGACAGAAAATTAATACATTTTAATTCTTTGAGCATATTATGTCCCCAAGAACATTTTTTCAACTCTTTCATAGAATTCTATTCACTGTTTGAGCCTGTCAGACAGAAAGTGAATTTCATGCTTAAAAAATCACTGCATCTGTAATCAATCAGTGAATACAGCCTGCTAACACTGATGTTTTTAAGCAACAATTTGTGATTTTATGCCAGTGCTTTCATTATTAGGTCATATTTTGTGAACTTAAAGAGTGGGACATAAAATATACATTTCTATGAGAATGACCCATACATGAATATCCGCGTGACGAGAGTTTTGTTAATGACTGCACACACACACAGACTTCATACTTGAATGCATTGCTTAGATATTGTTTTTTAAACATTTCAATCAAGGTTAAACGTTAATGTGTGACAGGTTAGGATGTCCTATTTTCATTCATTCATTTCCTAAGCCGCTTAATCCTAATTTGGGTCGCGGGGAGGCTGGTGCTCATCTCAGCCGACTCTGGGCAAGGGCGGGGTACACCCTGGACAGGTTTCCAGGCCATC
Source organism: Porochilus rendahli (assembly GCA_039654305.1). NCBI lineage: Eukaryota > Metazoa > Chordata > Actinopteri > Siluriformes > Plotosidae > Porochilus > Porochilus rendahli. The sequence goes on from JBCNYG010000019.1 coordinate 14,955,130, forward strand.
GCAGGGCCAAAACTGACACAACCCTTCACACTCACACCTAGGGGTGCAACATCCAAATTAGCCTACTGTGTATGTTTTTGGAATGTGGGAAGAAACCAAACTACCCAGAGGAGACTCATGCAAGCACAGGGAGAATGTGCAGACTCCACACAGAAATGACTGATTTGGAAATCAAACCCAGGCCTTCTTGCTGTGAGGTGAACATGCTATCCACAAAACAGTTGGTATGTCAATATTTTTGTGGCTTAAAGTGGCTTAAAACTCACCCACGGGGTCAAATCATACTGGGACTGGAGACCTATTTTTGCTATTTTAATGTGCTGTTCGATTTTCAAGAGACAATAACTCAAAAACCCCTAAAGTGATGACCATAATATTTGACACACAGTAAGCCAGCACCCTAAAAAAAGTGAGATTTACAATATGAAGATTATCTCTTAAATCATCTCAACAGAATAACTGATTGAATTTTGGCAATTTTGTTTGAAAATTGATAAATTGCCACTTTTGTGATGCTTTAGAGAGAGAAATGAACCATCATTTTGGAAAGTTGCTTCTGTATTTTGAGTGCCCAAACATTGTAGACACCAAATTTGAGCTTTATATCTGTATTTATAGCTGAGACATTGGCTTTAAAAACTGAAAAAAGCTCAAAATTAACTCGAAGGTACCCTTTAAAAAAATTGCAGAAATATTTAGAATGCGTTCATCATATACATGTAGGTACTTTCCAAAAAAAATAATAAAATAAATGAAAATCCGAGTCAGTGACCTGGGAAGCACCCGGTGATTTCACACTGAATGACCCCTTTTTTAACTAAATATTCTCTGTATAATCCATGCAGGTCATATGACCTAAATACCTCAGACTGTTTGGCTTATCAATTGTTCACTTTTTCCTGAATAGGATGTAACTGTGTGTCTTGAAATCAGTGTGTTAGGATGTGTTGGAAATTTTTGTAAAGACTGGCTAATAAGGGTGTAAAACCTAATAACTCCCAAAATGAGTTGAACTCTTTCAACTGAAATATGATTTACTGATAGACACACATTTTAATGTACCTTTATCTTTGTGGTAATTTGTTCCCTGGTCTGTAACCCTAACCTTAACCATCACAACTAAATGCTGATGCCCCACCTTTACCCAGTGTTTAACTTACCCTGTGTCTGCGACCTCCATGACTTGAAAGAATCACAATGAGTGTCAAGGGGTCGTGGAATCAAATCATGATCTTGAGCAGGGGTGCCCAGTCCTGTTCCTGGTGATTTACTTTCCTGCAGACATTCATTCCAACTCTAATTATGCCCACCTGACCTTCCAATCATCAAATCAAGACAAAAAAAAATTGAGACTTAAATTAGGGTTGGAGTTAAAATCTTTAGGAAGGTAGATCACCAGCAAAAGGATTGGCAGCCCTGATCTTGAGGGAACTTGGGGTATTCGTGATGATCACAGCAAAAGTTTTGACTGTCAAAAACGTTGCTGCGATTATTACGATTTGACACCGAATGTGGGAATTGCAGTGGAGCGAAGTAGGGCTTAACATGGAAACACCATTCCTTGAAGTTTCATCTCTTAGATGCATCCTGCCTCCTTTTTATAACCCAATCATGCTCCAAGCGTACCCGTAAATCACGGAGCTAAACGCTTTAGTGAATCGTGGAGCTTGTGGACATCGTGCCCCAGTGTAAACCCAGGGTTAAACCCAATTCCAACCTAAACCCTAAAACCAAGTCTTATTCCTCAAACAGCTGTTTGAAGATGTGAGGACCGGCCCAAATGTCATTACTTTCCAAAAATGTCCTCACTATTACAAAAGGTATTTTGTACCTCAATATGTAGCAAGTACACACGCACAATAACAAGGCTGGAGCGGTATTTTGATTTTGTCTTTATTTCAAGACAAGGGATCGGGACACAGAGGCAAAAAACAAACATACAGAAAACAGCTTTGTTTCTGTCCCATGTCCCCGTGTGGTGAGTACTCAAAGTACTGCTCTTTTCCCGGATCTTCCCTGGTAGAGTACACGGCGACAATGGGTCATAATTAACATTTAATAAATTAAGCTAAATTGTACATCATTCTTTACAGTGCAAATTCTTATACTTTGCATCATTTGTTCTCTTATTGCACAAATTTAAGATCCAGTGTGTAAACAAAAAATACACATGAAAAATAAATCAGTCAATCTACAAAGCAAACCAGTACATTAGATTATAAAGCAGACCTAGTGCTGATGATGAAATATCGACCAGTGAGATTTTAAGAATAAACGTTACCAGTCAGATGAGCTAAAGGAAAAAAAAGAGCTAGAAATTAAAAACATGCAGTTTGTATGACTTTTCTTTCATTTCATAACAAAAACCTCTACACTGTAAAATTCAACAGGCTTTAATAAGCACAGCTCCTACATTGTACAGTGTTCCGCACATGTCCACAGTAAGGTAGGGACGCTGTGACACACGCTGTTAACGCTCACACGACATGTTAATCCTCACAGAGAATTCTGGGTTATGAATAAGTTATTGATGTTTTGATATTTGTTGTTAGTAGTGAATGATATCATCAGAGTGCAGTCTCGCAGTATGTACCGTCAGCTTGTGTTATACAGTATATACTGACAGATAGAGGTTTTTATGAAGGTAAATCCAAAATAAGACACTTGTTACGCAGCTGTACAGTGCACCGTTACTGTTGCACTCAAGTCATCAGCAAAAACATATGAAGCGCCAGAAATAAATATTTACAACATCAGACAGTAGGAGAGGACACACAAATCACCAGTCCACACACACACACACACACACACACACACACAGACACACAAACACGGATTATACATGTGGAAATGAAATGCTTTATCTGTGTCTGTATTCGTGCGTTCTTAAAAGTTCCCCCTAAACTGAAAGCCGCACAAGGATGGCCTGAAAAGTTCATAGGCTGATCATGATGTAATGGTTGAATTTGGGAAAATGTGGTTTGTTTTTTCAACACAATCTACCTGGCTGTCAGCTTATGAACTTTTCAGCCCACCCACATAACTCCACTGTATTAAAAAAAAAAAAACAGCAAAGAGAAATTAAACTGTCAATAATAAATTACACAATAACAAAAACCTGACTGTGTGATATACTGAGTCCAAACACACACACACACACGGAAGAAACATATCTCCACTTTGGAGAGCCATTTGGAAAACTTTTCAGTGACCCAAAACAGAGTACATGTGTGAGGGCAGAGCCTCAGAAAAGTTTAGCTTGCAGTGAAATGCTGCATTAGTTACAGTTAGTTACAGTAAATCTCTCAGCAAGAGGTGAAACTAAACACCATACAGCAAAGCATTCAGTCAAGCAGTAAACATCTTCTCTGAATCTCTTTAAAAGGGGAAAACATAACTATTTGAATGCTCAGAAATGTAAAACCTAAAACCTTGACTAGGCACTTGTGCTCAGCTTTGCTACCCATCTCACAAACACTCAGGGCTGTGGCATATGAAATAATCAGTGACGAGATGGTGATGGTTTGCGAATTCCTGCTGTAACAGCTCATCCCCAAGTGTTTTATTCCCCTTCCTGCACCACAAACCGTCTACAATTTCAGAAATGCTAAAAAACATTTTGATCTATTTGCAGTTACAGTTAATATTGTGGAACATCAGCAAAATTACGTGTTACGTTATAGCAGCTTCAAAATCGTTCACTCTCCAGCGTCTCTCTTTTCTCTCAAATGAAAAATCAACAACAACTTGTACAGTTTCATTTCAGACTCTGAAATTAAACACTCCTTCCAAAAAAGTTAAACAAATACCCATCTGCTAAAAAATATCAACAGTTAAACACATCTTTACTTTTTATTATCTATGGGGTATGTGCTGTACAGTCCTGTGAACAAGCTGTTACTATAGCAACAATAACGGATTAAAAACAGCATATTACCATGAAGTCTGAGCAAATTAACACCTTCTGACCAATCAGAATGGAGAATCCAACGGCAGTGTGGTTTGAGGAAAAGCAAACTGGGATAAAGACTAAGCATGTACGTGCGTTAAGCATGGGGGCATTGTGAGAGCAGTGGAGTATTTCAGCAGAAGTTGAGGATTACGGAGACGACTGAACCTGCACTCACTGAGACACGTATCTGTTCTCCTGAGCTTCAGTAATCACACAAATCTCCCTGCACTGAAAGACATCACAGCTGGTGTTAATCTGAACCTCATTCGATCCTCAGACACAGATGTCAGGTAGGACTCAGACTCTCTCTTTCAAAAGAGTTTAAGAGCAAGTGCGTGAGAGTGAGCGAGTGAGAGACAGGGAAAGGGAGGGAAGGGGTTTGGGTGTAAAAGTCTGGAATAAAACGGTGTGTGTGGTGCTGTTACAGAAATATAAAGAGTGGCAGTGTACGGTTATGTGGGGTTATGATAGGGACGCACTGAAAGATTCCTAGAGTTGCATGTGACTTCTTTGGGCCTTCCCTGAAGAGGTGTGACTGATGGTGCCACATACTAGTTATGGCGTGTGACTGAGCACATGGTCAGACACACATGGTTACAAAAATTATGGCTTTAGAGGAGATGATTGAGCGGCCACAGTGGCATTAGCCTGTATATTTAGCGCACAGATTGTCTTTACGCTAAGGAGAAAGTGAAGGAAGAGCTTGAGGATAATCTGGTGGCACCACTGGCCTTCGAGGAAATTTTTATTGAGCGAGTGACAACATTTACGAAGCTGTTTACAGAGCTGTAGGATGATAGTGACTCAATAAATGTCTGGATTCTTTATGCCATGTTTAGCCAGTGGTAATATCTGACCTCCTGTATGTAATTGGGATGGTGCTCATGAAAGGGATGAATTAAGGCAGATTGTCAGAGCACATGCTTCCTGAGTCACAATGTGCCAACGTTCCAAATTTTAATCTTAGCACAGGAGTCGCGCATTCCCAACTGACTAATCTGTTTTCAAAGATGCATTAGAACAAATCGCTCAACAAAAGTCACTTCACTGTATCTCTGGCATTACTGTTAGCTCACTGATGCTGATTATTTTCCTAAAACAGCAACACAACACTGTGTTTTATTTCTTTTACGTCACAGCAGCTTGTACACAATTACAATTATTTATTAAAGAGCACATCGTATTCTTTATCCATTTAGTTTCTTTATGAAGAGAGAGCGAGAGAAAGAGAGAGCGCGTGTGTGCAAGCTATGGTGCATAAATAACACTCTCATAGTAATGTGAAATACTCCAGGAAGCTCAACTAAATAAAATCTTGCATATAAAATTTGGGAGGTGTGTGTACAGGGTTTTGTGTGTTTATAAAGTGTGTGTACTGCATGTGTGCTATTTTGCAAGTAAGTACATAACTCTACACTAATGTCAGTGAAGTCCAGGAGGAGGAGATTATATGTTTGTTTGTTTTTTACTGTATTTATATAAAAAAAAAACGGGGATGATGACAGGGGATTTTATTTTTGCAATCATCACTTAGTTGAAATGTTTCTGGGCCACACTCCTGCAGCTCTTCTCTACGAATAACCACACCTGATTTATTCTGGGAGCATGGTCTCCTCAACAATGTCACTGCCCTATCCACATGACCAGAAGGATCACAGAACCATGTGATGGAGACAAAACCGATGTAACACACACACACACACACACACACACACACACACACACACACACACACACACACAAAATCTACAAAACACACTCAGACGGAGGATATTTCGAAAGATGTGAAATGGCAGATTCAGTTCCTAGACTTCTACTGCTTGCAATAACCCCAGCACCCCACCCTCCCTCTCTCTGTGTCCCTCCCTCGCATTCAGAGAAATCATTTTCACGTTGTGATGAAGAAGGTGGACGTGTTGGGGTAGATCATGTGTACAACACTGAGGAAACATGTTCACTTAAACAGAAGATCTTCACTGTAGGAGGAGAAGAAATAGACTGCACTGATTTATCAGCCACTTAACTGATCCGATCAGCACACTCAAAGATGATCTCCTTAACGAGGACGATTTCATACTTCTACACAACATTCACACACTGGAGCTGACCTTCATAGTATATCTATATTACATTAATAATATTAATTAATAAAAAAAACAAACAAACAAAAAACAAGAGTCTGACTGCCAAACTTGCGACTGTTTCATCCTTCAGCAGGTTTTTGCAGAGAGCTTTTAGTGTCCTTATAGACTGCTGTTAATGACTGTGGTTACTGTCATCTTTCAGGTCAGGTTTTCTTTTTTCCATTACAATTGATTAACATTGTGAAGACTTAAAGGCAATAAAGAGATTGTCGAGTCTTTAAAATATAATAAAGTGAATAAACAGGATTTTTGCTCCACGCAGAAGAGCGACTAGCTTTCACCTGGTACGAACAGTACTAACTGAACAGGTTCTTTTCCTTTTTTCATGTAAGTTTTTTGAACTATTTGGTTTTAAACCGTTACTCGTGCTTCATTACTTGGAGGAAAGTGCTATCTGCCCTAAATGAGCTCACAGTTGGAAAGTGCCACTGTAATTGACAGACAATAGAACGCTCAGACAGCCTAGCCAGTTACATCCTCTAGACTCCTAGCAACTTCATCAGGATTTGAAATTGTGACCGGATTTACAGTGATTTTCTCCACCAGTAGTTTTCTGATGAACCTCTTATGCACTGATACACAGAAAGGCACAGATCAGCCTTTAACTGTGGATTTTAAGTAAAGAGCCAATGCAGAGCACACACATACTGGTGTTGTTTAATAAAATAAATATGAACTCCGAGGTCATCAGCCTTTCAGAGCTGGAGACCTGCCGAGGAGAGCAGTGGAGCCTAAAGCCCTGAGCAGAGAAGAAACAGGAGGCGAAAGAGAGCAGAGCAGAGCAGAGCAGGGGGAAAGGGTTAATAAATCTTTGGCTTGGGGAGGCGGGAGTTACAGCTGGACGGATCTGGAGGACGGACTGAGTTGATCTCGTCATCTTTAGGAACTGAGATTGTTCTGACGCTCGAACTGTGGGCTGATGAAGTTAGACTAGACTGTGTTGCTGAGCTGATGCAGGGCAGGCCACGGGATGGAGGGGGCAGATGTCTGGCCCTGAAGGGACCTTTGATACCCAGGTGAGTACTGATCGTACCTTGAGCTCCTCGTCCTACTCCGACCTGCTCACCTCCTCGGGGTTTCATGAGAACAGGAGTCTTCCTGTCTCTGGGAACAAGGTGAAGGTCATTGGGCTGTTGATTCCTCCTCCTCAGCTGGACGTATTTATCACCAAGAGACCTGGGGCCATGTGACTTGTCCACTTGGAGACGGTTGCTTAGAAGGAGGTGGTGATCTGCGTTCAGAGTGCTGGAAGATAAGGAGGCAGCAGCGGAACTAACAGCAGGAGCAGTCGTGGGCACAGAGGAAGGAAGCGTGGCGTTACTGCTCGCAGAAACGGGTAAAAGGACAGTGCAGGACTGGAGCTTCATTGAACCATCACCAGGCTGGCCGTCCACATGGTCACTGAGGGCCTCTGAGAGGGCTTGGTGTAATGGTCTTGCCAACTTGCTGTGGTCTCTGACTGAGAGTCTGGAAGGCTGTAGTATCTGAGGCTGAAGTAGCAAAACAAACAGAATTATTATAAACAAAAACAAACAGAAAATAATAATTTTAATAACTGGTTTAACTTTGCATACCTCAGACCTGTATCTTTAAAAATACATCTATATATAATATTCAACTCATGAATAACATTCAACTTGAAGTGTGTTGAAAGGCTTGATTTCCACAGCAACCAATTTAGGAAACATCACATGATTATGAAAACGAAACAGTGCTTTATTTAGGAACATGGCTAAATAAGAAGTTTAAACAGAGCTTGATTTTTGATATGCAGGATTTCTCCCTAAACACTAACTCTCAGTACCCTTTCTACTCTCAGTAAGTTTCACCAACCACACGTCAGAGCTCAAACCGGCCACGTGCCATATGCTCCCATGTTTGTCCTGCCCGGTTTGTTCAATAGACAAATGCAAAGCAAAAAAAAATCTAACAGAATATTTTATATGCATTTTCTTATTTGTATCTACAGCATCAACATTTTGATTTCATGGTGACTTTAAAAAATACACACCGTCTACAACATGACTGATTACCAGAGTGTAAGTGAAGCTGGCAGACGGAAACTCAACATCGCCGTAATTAGTAATAGTGATGTGAGCTTCTACGAGAGGGTAAAAGGTCGTAAGAATCTGTCACCAAGTTTCAGCTCTGACAGGATCACAGACCCAGATAATCAGGTGAGTGCTGAGAGATCGCCTGAGAGAAGGTTGGTGCCATATCAGAGTCACATGCATGCGATTTCACAAGCAGACATCAGGAATCAACCACAAACGCAGGTGTGAGTCCGTCTGTTATGACTGCTTCAAAGAGAATTATTCCATGTGATGCTCTCTTCGACTCTTTTGGACGGTTCTCTGGGTGCTATTGTGGAGTACAGCTTTTGATGTGGGTTCAGCTTTTCACAGCCTTTCTTTAAGATTTGCTTGATGTCCAAACGTCCCCGTTTCACTCTCGACTTCCCCGGGAGATATTAGAGCGTGAAATGGAACCGAACTGAATTTGATCACATCCAGATCACAGCAGACTGGTGGACAGTCAATGGTTGAAGTTCCTGAGACGTTGCAGGAGACCAGATGGAGCAGACTTAGCTCAATAACAATGAGAAACTGATTTTTTGGCTCATAGCACCGCCTGTTGCTTTTACCTCTATTTCTTCTTCCATAAAATAAACACAGCCATGCTTCCATGATGCACACTGCATCGATTGCCCTCACCGCCCTCTCCACCTGTCAATATTTGTCTCTGGCCTAAGGCTAAGACTTAAAAATACATTATTTTCATACCCACAGAATCAGAAAGTGAGACAGAGATGAAGGGGACGAGAGTAATCAACCACATGGCATAATGTGAAGCAGCCAGCGCAGAAGAACCCAGTCTGGGACTCCGCTCACAAAGTTCATACTTTAAGAACCAAAACAGCAAAAAAATAAGCAACAACATCATAGTTACACTTATACATAATTAATGGAGGCCTGTCAGGGTTTAGGTCTCAACAATGGACAAAATGTGACAAAAAAACAGAGATAGGCAGAAGAAGGGAGGGATAGAGAGAGATGGGGACAGAGAGATAGAGATGGGGGAAAGATGGAGAAGGTGCAAATTTTAAATGTCATTAAGTGAGTGATGCATAGATAATTGCATAGAAAACACCCTGATATCCAGAACTTCCGAAATACCAATCCTTTATCTGGGTATTCAAAGTCACATTTACCCAAAAGGCATGCTAAGATGACCACATCCTACTCTCTATTAAATTCAACTCCATACAAACCGACTGTGAGAACACCTGAATAATGAAACATAGTCTCTTCGGAAATTTCTACACACCCTTGAAAGAACAATGTGATTAGGAAAACAAAGACAATAATAAGTGCCTGTTCATGTCAGGGTCCTGGCGTTTGATTAAAGGTTGAGCAGAAACGATTTTAAAGAGAGGCCTGTTCTAGCTGCAGAGCGAGGTCATGCATGAGACAGAGAGCTGATCACACCGTCGTCATGACTACAGAGAGATATAAAATGAGAACACAGGACTGCGAAAAGCATGCCTCTCAGGTACCACCATGTACATAAGTACATCCCACAGAAAATACACTATTACAATATATAGAGGACATAAAAGTTTACACACCCCTGTTAAAATGTCAGGTGGTTTTTGATGTAAAAAAAATCAAAATCAAAAAAAGGCAAGTAGTTTCAAGATTTTTCCACCTTTAATGTGACCAATTATTTGTTTAATTAAAAAAAATACAAACAAATCTTTTAGAGGGAAAAAAAACCTGGCAAAACAATAACCTGGTTGGCAATCTTTGCCCACACCTTCTTATAATAGTGCCCTAAATCTCTAGATTTTCAGGGCATTGTCCTGTTCACTGCCCTCCACAGGCTCATGGAATTTGGACCGAAACTGGGTTCAGGTGTGGACTCTGGCTGGGCCTTTTAAAAACTTTCATCTTCTTCTGATTAAGCCATTCCTTTGCTGATTTGGAGGTATGCTTTTGGTCATAATGCAGAAAGTTGCAATTTCTCTTTATCTTCCCAGGGTCTACACCACCTTGCATAGCTCAAGCTTTATCCACACAACTAAAAAATAAAATGCCACGTTAGCATGGATCTAGATATTGAGTGCATTTACACCCCCTCCTTTTTTTTTTTTTATTTTTTTTTTTTTAAACAAACTTGGTCAGGGTGTTAGCAAACTTTAGCTGGGCTTGAAAGTTCTTTCTTTTTATTGACTGGTATTTAGAACTCTTCATAATTCCCTCCACCTCGACTAAAGCCCAGTACCAGCTGAAGAAAAACAGCTCCAAAGTATGATGCTGAAACCACTGTGCTTCACCCTAGGCCACTCAATCCAACAAGGGTCACAAGAAGGTTGGAGCCTATCTCAGCCAACTT
>JBCNYG010000019.1:14977764-14993739 GCA_039654305.1 Porochilus rendahli
TCGTCACAGTCATGTTGTCTCTGAAAGACATTTAAAACGAAATTTGAAGTCTTGTAGTCTGTTTCGGCGCAAGGGATACATCACTTCGGGTCGTGTAGTTCAGGAAAGAGAATAAGTCCAACTCTGCAGCCATTCTTTAAGGTTAATGATCTTAATGAGCCTAGGAGCATACGCACAGGAAGCACAACTGGCGGTGTTTAACCTAAGGTTTCTCGTGCGCACGCGATAGTTTCTCATGCTCACGAAAAACCCATGTTATTATTTTTTTTATGCATGTCCCTTTAGGGGCTCCGTATATTAGAGTGTAAAACATGTGAAGAGAAGATAAGTTATATTAGAGTGTGGTAGAGTGTATTAGAGTGTATAGTGTCTAAGGAGTGTGACGTGGTGTGTTAGAGTATGTATATGAGTGAGTTAAGGTGTATCAGTGAATTTGTGTGTAAGGTGTGTGAGATGAAGTATGTTGGTGTGTATCAGAGTGTGTATTAGACACATTTAATGTTTATTAAAGTGCACTTTAGTATGTTAGAAGTATCAGCAGAAGCTGAGGTGCATTCGTGTGTATGAGTATGTATAAGATACATACAGGGTATATATAGTATGTATAAGAGTGTAAAGAACCTGAGAAAATTAGGCGTATTACCGTATTTTCTGGACTATAAGCCGCTACTTTTTTCATAGGTTTTGAACCATGCAGCTAATAAAATGGAGCGGCTATTCTGTGGATTTTTCCCCACCGCTAGTCTTTGTTTAATTTTTGTTTTAAAAATAGAGCGGATGCGGCTTATATGCAGGTGCGGCTTCTATGTCTTTTTTTAATTATTTTTTTAAAAATAGAGCGAATGCGGCTTATATGCAGGTGCGCTTTATAGTCCAGAAAATAAGGTAGTAAGGAGCGTGAGAAGATGAGGTGTGGCCGAGTGACGCAGGTTTGCGTTTCTCCATGCTCTCCGAAGTGCTGTGTGAAGATGAACCCCCGTTGGAAAATGACGCAATCGGTGATGAGTGAAAACGAAAAAGACTTCATTCACTGATGAGGAAATGAGAAGCGAGCTGAATCAGTGAGACCCAGGGAATTAAGTGGACTCAGCCTGACTGCCTCCATGCAGGTGGAAGTGTGATCATGTTCTGACAGTTATAGTGCTTCTACGCGTTGAGAGGAGCCAGTTGAAGTGGCTTTGGCATCTGATTAGAATGTCTCCAAGACGCCTTCCTGGTGTGGTGTTTCGGGCATGTCCAACCAGGAAGAGACCCCAGGGTTGTCCCAAAACACGCTGGAGGGACAATGGGTGTGGCTGAGGAAAGGGACGTCTGGACCCCACTGCATAGGCTGCTGCCCCAACAACCCGACCCCGGATCAAATGGAAGAAGATGATGGTAATCTTTGCATGTGTTTGTGTAATCTCAGAGTGAGATCCCTGATTCAGGTAAGAATAAACACAAGTGAAACCATCACCTGTCCTGAAATAGGTAGAGTTTACTCATGTAAAAGGGGGCAGAATTTGTGAGTGGTAAGACATTAACATCGATCTTCTTTCCTGTCCATCTCCTACCACTCTATACTCGTGTTAACTAAATCACATCATCTGTGCTGTTGTGTCCCATTAATGAGACGCCTTCGGGAATTTCTAGCTTCATAAAAACATTATTCAAAAAGCTTTCTCCCCCCCCAGAGACTTTAGTTTGTGATGTTGCTCATGATAACCATAGTAAGTGAAAGTTTTAAGACACTGAGCTCGTCAGGGTTGAATGGCATTGTGGAATACATCACTGATTATTCTACAGTCTGATTTGGAAACCTTACAGACGGATGTTTTGACTCTGACATGTCGTATAGCGAATGCCAATTTAAACCTTTTGTCCGGAAGTTTCATCACAGAGGGCAATGTGCATGCTTACACCCCTCCCTGGTTGGTGGTGGTCATGTGCTAGGGAAGGCAATTCTTGACGGGTGGGAATTGGATTTGACTAAAATAAGGGGAGCATATATGAGGGGACCATAAAACAAAAACAAACAAACAAACTACTGTATATATTATTAGACGCACAATGTTCATTTTATTCTTATTTCATTAAAATAAAAAAATCTAAATCTAAAATAAATCCTCAATAGTTACACTTAAACCTTGAATTCGCTTTAATATTCAGGACAGAACTGTTGCTTCAAACAAAAACACTCACTTGTTGATAGCTTGGATCTTCAGAAGGAGGACTGGACACAGACGGCTCGGTTTCATCAACTGATCCATCCTCTTCCATCTACGCACACACACACACACACACACACACACACACACACACACACACACAATGAGCACAATGCTGCACAACAGTTTACCCTTAGTTCCAACCACTTTCTTTCTAACCTGCACCAACTCTCACCTGGGAAACAATTAAAGCTTCTCCAGCACTTGTTTATAGTACAATAAAGAAACTAAATAACTAAATGGGAATGAACAGTCCAGGGAACAATGCAGGGGAAAATGCAGTAAAGCTCCTGCCCTAATGAAACAAATAGAGTTGACTCTTCCCCATGCTTAACGAAGAAACTAATCTGGTCAGGAGAGTGGATTGTTAACAAGCTCACGCATTGCTGCCTAAATCAGTATTCCAATCTTCCCAAAGTCTCAAATCCTAATCATATCCATCATGACACACAATAACAAAATGACCCGAGAGCTCGGTGTTGAAGGAAGCAGCTGCCTGTGCAGAATCTTGATGAGGTAATTGAGAGGCTTTTGTAGATGAGGAGAAAATGCTATCTAGTTCAACAATCCTGCAGGTTTTCTTATTCCAGCACAAAATGCACTCAGGTGGCAGAGGGAACTCTTGCTTTAGGCCATTTAATGAAACATATATTAACCAACTAAGAGACCAGTAATGAGAGGATGTGTTTTTAGACAAAGCTCCACCATTCTGTAGAAAAACTCTGTGCAGTGAAAGTTTTTTTTTTACCTTTTTGCCAACAGTAGAAACATTAGCAATGTGTTGCCCAGTCTGGTGTTTTAGTTCGAAGAGTATATGTATTAGCTAACACATAAAATATAATAGTTACTTGTTTCAAGCCATTAAATAAAATACCCTTTTTTTTAAGTAAAATAAGATAGACATTTTTAACAGCATAAACACAGTGCATTACCCATTGGAACAGAAAGGCTTTTAACCCAACAGTCACAGGAAACATATGACATTTCTGGTGCGTACAACTTGCTTACAGAAGTAAGCAACCTCTTTCTCTCTAACACACATACTCACACACACAACCATGAATTAGTCAGTAAGCCAAAAGCAGAGAACTCCAGACCAAAAGGTGCAATGCGCTAATGCGGTTCAGAATCACCATAAAAAAAACCAAAAACAGACAAGCAAACAAACAAGCCTATCCAGCGGTATGGCATCTTGTTGCCTTATGGTGACAGAGGAGCTCACATTGGAATTTTTTAATCCTATGGGTATTCGCTCACACTCTTCCTAGAATAAACAATTTCTTCGATATTTTAAAGCTAATTGTCATTGATTCTGTCAGCAAATCATACATTTTACATAGTAAGCAATTCACAAATAAATAATTAATTAATTATTTTAACAATTCATATTCATAAACAATAAATTAGTGTTATTGTTGTTATTGAAATGTTCCTTAAGTCTTCGGTTTCTAAATGGTTCACTTTACATGTTGAGACTAAGATTGTATTTTTGGCTACCTCATTTTTATTCCATAAAATTTATTATAAAACTAATTAATCTTGATATACGTAGTATATATGTATGGGGTTGGAGAGTTGCCATGAAAAATTGTCAAATAAGGAAAACCATATGGAAGCTCTGCCTTTGGGTGGTGCCTAAATATCTGCAATAATACATGATGATGTGCTTTGGGGCCCCTACAAAAAAAAATAAAAAATTCCCCTCAGCACAGAGGACATAAATCCCCTCAACCCTGTCTGTAGAACAGAGATGGTTCTGGTTACAAAGGTAAATATACTACTACTAGCCTCTGATCAGGGCTGTGTCTTTCTGCTTGTGTTGCCAGACCTTAGTGCAACTGTTAACACTGTTGATCATACTATTCTCCTAGACTGATTAGAATTACAAATCACTGCATATTTATCAACTATAGAAAGCAGTGGTCTTGTGTTACCGTGCCTGACAGAACTTCTGGTCTTCTATGATCTTCTACACCAACTTAGATCAAAAGGTTTATGCAATTTGTTAGTAGATAATATAGCGGAGGCTACACTAGGGGATAGAGCCTTCTTTTATAGTGCCTAACAGGTAAGGGACAGCCTTCCAGTTAAGCTTTCAGTAAACTGTGATGTTTAGAGGCTCCTCCACAATTATAGTTGGGATTCCTTGCATGCACTCAGCACCGGAGTTCACAGTCACCTCAGACTCATTAGGGATTCGTTTTACATTTTTTGAATAAGATTTAAAAAATTATATAGTTCCATAAATCTTATCTGCGATAACATCCACTGATAAAAGTCTGATACTAATTTAATTGAAGCTAGTGTAATTTTATTAATATATTAATATTCACACAAAGGATAAATCACACCGAAAATAGCATTAAATGGCACCTCAGAATAAATTTAATGAGCTTTTCTCTCTCTGTGGGACTGAATGCCTTAGATCTCCATGATTTTAAAGTACATCAACATGTCAGTTTATCTATTTATTTTTCCTTTAATGAAACAGTGTAATTCCAAGTTACAGGATGCTATTACGAGTTGTATACATGCATTAGATGACTGTTACATATGTTAGACATATGGTGTATGTGTTCACAAAGAGTAATAAGGGAACTGTATTATGAGATTTGCACATTAGTGATTAAAATATATGAACCAAGTGGATATAATCAGTTCACTAGGTGTCTGTCAGTGAGGAATTACTACAAGCAGAACATGCTAATTGTCTATAACCTACAGTCCCTACTGTCTACTTTCAACACCTTACTACCTATGCTCTTAACTTTACTCCCTACACACACACACAAAAAAAATCTTACTCTAATATGACAGCCTCTCTGCTGCTAGAAAGAACCTCAGGAGGGTCTCGCTATCCTCAATACAAAATCATGTCAAATCACAAAACACAAATGAGAGAATAAAAAAATAAAGACTTGAATAATAAGGGAAAAAAAATGAATAAATCATAGATGACTGCACACTAATGTAGGTGTGAAGAGAGATCAATGGAATGAAGAGATGAGGCTTGTGTTTAAAACACTGTGAAGGATTATTAATTCGGGAGATGAGACACAGACGAACGTGGATGAAGCTGAGGATAATGTTTAATACTCTACGATTTGCCAGTGATGATGTTTACCTAACAAAAGATGAGGATAGAGATGTAGACATAGGTGCGTCATAGTTCAGTGTAACTGGAATGAATTGTTTTAATGTTTAATTTTTTCTCTCGTTTCACTTTAAAATGCAAGACGACGACATGTTTTTCACAAGACACTTCACATGATACCAGTAAACAAAGCACAGCTTAAATAATACCATCTCTGTAATTACACGGCGTCTAAAACATCAGTCTACTACAAAGAGACAGTCGTCACTGCACAGGGTCCATGCTCTTTAAGGAAATCATTAGCTTCAGATATCGACGGCTTTCCACGGTAGGATGGAGGATGTGTTATTGTGCATCTGGTTTGAAATTTGTCCCTGTGATTGCAGAGCTTGAATCTGGGGTGGAGTGTCAATATGATTTGTACATTGTTGAAAAGCAGTTTGGTGTCTGAGTGTGTGTGAGAGAGGGGTATATGTAGCCTCACCCAACGCTGACAGCATGAAAGAAACACAAAGTGACAGGTGTGGAAAAAGCCTGTTTTAGCTCCAATGCAGGTGTTTTAAAGAAAAATGAAGCACGCAACAAGCACTGCAACAGCTTCCACGATTAAAGAACATAACGAGAAGAGCTTTTTACCGCAAATCAATCAGCTAGGGCAGAACTTTAATTCAGAAACTTTTAAGACCAAAGAGATAAGAACGTCTCATGAATTAGAATAGGAAAGTAAAATCCTGTTCAGTCCCGTTTCTCTTTGGTCAAAAGATTTCAGGTGAAATATATAGTTAACATACAAAGCTAATGGCAACGAGACATAAATGTATTAAAATAATGAATTCCACATCACGTTTATCATTACATGCTGCCTGATCCCTGATGAGGTTTAAGCAGTTTGTTTTTCCTCTAATTGGTTTGAATCTTCTGCTTTAGGAAAGCATGTATAAGACAGATGGAATATACTTCTCCAACATGATGAGTTGTGAACTCAGAAAGCAGGGTGATGTTTCATAAAACTGGTAATCAATAAAACTGTGTATAAGCACACTTTATTTATATTACTCGATTTCTTTTCAATTCATAAATAATTAAAAACATATTCATAATAAACCTTGTGGTTTCTTTCACTTTTGGGGGAATTGATATGTGAGATAATTGCTTGTAATTCAGAAACAAAATAGATCACAGGGGTCCAGATGCTCCTGAACAGACCATTTCATAATATGCCAATATAGAAAAATCACTAAGTTGACTGGTGTTAGAGGGAAACAAGGTAAAGGCGACACACATACAATCTCAATTGATACCTTTCTTCGAACACATAAACCAAATTTGGTGATTCTATGTCATTTCCTTCTAACAAGTTTCACCTTGTGACCTTCAAATATGGTCAAGGTGACCCATATACAATTACACCCTATTCATCCCTGAGGGGGTCCGATGCATCAAGTTTTTCAAGTGATTCTATGTCATTTTCTAAACTATTCCTAAAGTTATCACACTAAGAATCTCTGACAAGCCGAATATAGAAAAAGTTACCTTGGAACATAATCAAGGTGACCCATATACAGACCTTCCTGAGGGGATCCCATCTATAAAATCTCCCTCCAAAGTTATTGCACTAACAAGCCTTGACAAGACGAATATAGAAAAAGCGACCTTGAAACAAGCTCAAGGTGATCCATACATAATCCCACCCAATTGGTCCCTGAGGGGGAGACATACAACAAATTTGGTGATTGCATTTCCTTTCAAAGTTATAGCACCAAGTCATATGGAGGGAATACATTTCAATAGCTCCCGCTCAGCTCACCTCTGGTGATGATGGGAGCTAATAAAGCGGATCAGTGTTCAGTTCAATTTTCATGAATACATAAGGGGAGTGGGAACAGAGGGGAAAAGAGAAAGAGTGAGATAGGGGGAGAGATGGTTATGGTGACACAGTCAGGGCTGTAACCTTTGGAATGCCACACTATATGGTTTGGTCTTGACATGACACTGTTTGGTCCTGATATGGTATAATTTGGTCTTCACACCATATGGTTTTATTTCAATAAGATATGGTTTGGTCTCCATAAAACTCGGTTAGGTCTCAATAAGATACAGTTTAATTTAGAATCACTTGATTATCTATCTATCTATCTATATATATATATATAATTTTTGTAGTTTTTTTAAACACACCAGTTATTTTTTAAACACACCAGTTATTTAATTTTTTTATATAATAAAAAATATTTTTCTTTTATGATTCTTGATTTATGTTGCATCCTAACAGGTTTCTTATTTACTTATTATAATTTAAATTATGATTACTATTATGATTATGTGATGATGATTATCACTATTATTACTACACACATCACTCTCAAATTAATTCATCAGTGATTAAACCTTTTGCAAATCTTGATTAAAAGAGGAAATAAAATCGAAGTTTGTGTGAGTGAGAGTGAGAGAGAGAGAGAGAGAGAGAGAGAGAGAGAGAGAGATTGAGTGAGTGAGTGAGTGTGTGTGTTCGTGTGTGTGACCTGCAGCAATGTCCTCAGATTAAACAGCTGTTCTCTGACAGATGTGCAGTCCTGGGCCATGTGCTTCAGCATCAACTCATCCAGAGACGAGTGTCCCGACTCGCTCCTGCTCAAACCCAGTGCAAGTCCATTATCAAATGACTGCAGGGCTTCGTCTCTGTCCATCACATGCAACACACAGAGACACGTACAAATCACAATTTCAGCTTTAACTCAGAAATGATTAAAAGGTTTAACATATGCTGTACTCTGGGCCGTTAGTGGGTTTCCTCACATGAACTGCTCACATGACATTTCAGTTGGATTAAGGTCAGGACTTTGACTTGGCCATTCCAAAACATTTTATTTAGTCTTCTTTAACCTTTCTTTAATAGAACGATTTTTAGATAGGTGGAGAGAATAAATATAAGGATTTATGTACCCAAAAGGGAACAAATTTTAATTAGAAATAAAACTAAAGACATGTACCCTTCCTCATAGTGTAGCTGATCCACCTTCCCTCTGCACTGCTGTCTCTTTCTCCATGGCCAGTAATTACTCTCGGAGTGATCATAACAGGGTGTTACGTCAACATCTGTAACACAGAGCGCAGGCTGTTAAAACATGAACTGGGCCGGTGAGTCCAACCGGACAGCGTGTGTGCACAGACAATGTTTTATTAACCAAAAAAGAGGAAAGCTAAAGATTTATCACACATTCACACTCACATTTACACTCACCACATTCACTCATTCACACACAGACCCCATTCACCCACTCACCACATTAACACATTCATCATATTCACCCTCACCACATTCACATGCACCACATTCCTCATATTCACCCTCACCCCGTCTGAATGCACTACATTCACGCACGCACCAAATTCAAACTTACCCAATAATCATATTCATCCTCACCATATTCCCACATACACCACATTAATCATATTCAAACTCACCACATCACAAACTCACGTGTGCTCATCACATCAGCGCTCATCACATTCACTGCACTCAAATCACACTCATCATATTCACATTTGCAGTCATCATATTCAAACTCACATTCGCATCACACTCGCATCCAAATCACATTTAGAAATAATGCTCACATTTACACATCGCATCCATACTCACATCAACATCACATTACATCATTTATTTACACAAAACATGATTAAATCCATACATATACAGTTTATCCTCCCCTCTCTCTAATCAGAGTGGGAGTCTGTAAAACTGCAATCATTTCTAAAATACCCGCTTAATGAAACTGCTCATCACTAGGCCAGCTAAATGTTCACCTCAAAATCAGGTTTAGCACAAACACACAGGTGCAGCACAGCTCAGAGCCCCACCAAACACAGGATAGGTGTTAGTTTTCTGAGCTGCACCGCACTGTGCAGTGTGAAAGTGATGCTGCCCTTACAGCAGGCCTGCAGCCGGTTCTGTGAAGGAGCCTACCGCTGTGGAGGGAGACGTCTTCAGGCAGGTCCACATCCAGCATGAGGTCATCCTCCTCCAGATCACAAGAGTCCAAGTTGTCCAAGTTATTTAGAATGTCCTTTTAAAAAGAAAAAAATGACAGGGAAACGTTCAGTTCTGAACAGAAACAGATCTCAGTTAGAGCTGTTTTTTTGTTGTTGTTGTTTTTTTAAGGTATTGTCTATTGGCGGTTTTGCACCCAAGCCTACTGGCTCATCAGAGCTGGAGCTTATCCCGGTTTCTGTAGCATGAAGCAACGAGGGTTTCAATTCTTCCTGGATGGGGCACTAGTCCATTGCAGGTTACCATCCCCAGTACATTTTATTGGTTCATATTTATACTGCTAGGTGGCCAGAGGTAAACTTGCAGTTAAGACCTTGTCCAGGGGTGTTAGCACAGTGGGGGTCTAACCACTACACCACCGGCCCCAAACCAAATCTTTATCCTTTCACTAAACAGTGGAAGTCAAAGTGTCATTCGGCCCATTGCAGCTAAAGGTCACATGCTTGGATACAAATAGAAATGTCATGAGAGCAAGCATTCAAGTCTCATACCAAGATAGAGGTGTGTTACAAACAAAGGCTTAAATTTAGTTTGTATAGCTTGTATAGTACACCAGTGACAGTTTATTAAAAAAGGACTGTAAACAAGTATCGTTGTTTTTGTTAAAGCTGCAACATGAAGCTGTTCTTGAAAAAACATGGTGAAATCTCATGATATGTCACTGGAGGACAAAACACCACCTAAGAAAAACTCTGCTCATCACCGTTGTGCTTCTAACTGCACTGCCAACTCACGACACCGCAAAGATATGACATTCCACCTAATCCTGTTAACCCAGAGACAACATTGTGAGCTCACAGGCTTGTAAATATCAGGCAAGATTTCAAGAGACTTGTTTCAAAGTTACAGATCTTTGTGTCGTATCCTCTTTATGCAGAAAGCAATTTAGCACACCAATACAGATAGTAAATATAAGACGCCACCATGTTTGTACAAGTTCTTTTTTTATTCTTTTTAAACCTGTCACCAATGTGCTTTGAAAGCTAAACTTTTAAGCTATACTTTTAAGACGTGGCAAAGAAAGAAAAATTTAACCCTTTGTTTGTAAAACACCACTATTTAACTCATTTGCATGAAATGATTCTTCTCCAGCATGTAGTTGCATGTAGTACCAAGCACATGACCTTATGCTGCAAGGGCCAATTCTTAGATTTACCAAAAAAAACCCCATAAATTTCAGTTTCATTATCAAAATCTAAATAAATAAATAAACAAGAAGGAAAACATAAACTGATACAAAACATCTTAATTAACACTGAAGTTATCTGCATCCACTCAAATATATCTACCATGCTTACATAATCTAGACTGAGCATAAACAGAGGTCAAAGGTCAATTTGTTTAAAACCACTCACACCCGGCATGGCTGTCTCATCTACATGAAGGTGCTTGGAGATGGACTAAAACCTTCAGTCCACTGTGTCTAGTTTGAGGATTAGATTGTGTTATATGTTTGAGGAACTGCAGTCAGCACTGCGAGAGCAAGGACTTGGGCCATGTGGAGGAGGAACTGGTGGGCAATAAAGCATGGAGCTTCTCTCTTCACCCTGAGAGCTTAGTCCCAACTTAACAGCTTTAAGAAATAAATTTTCCTCACGAGAAACTTCACTCACTCACTCATACACACACACACACACACACACACACACACACACACACACACACACACACACACACACACACACCTATTGGAACACAGAGGAAACTTAGCAGGGAAAAAGCTGTGCATATGTCAGTGTTTTCAGAAGATTTGCAGACGGTGTACAGTAATCATTTACAATCTTGGACTCAGCATTTCCTGTCTACAGCAACACTCCTGCAATCTGAAAACAGTGTAATATGTATTTATAATTTCTAAGCATGAAAATATTGCATTTAATGACTTTATTGAACATGATAATCATGTCAGTAGTGGTTACATTTTTAGTGAACTTATCTGTTGACGTTATTTTAAATTATATCGAAGTAATAAATCATACTATTATTTTTAGACTTCAGTTTTTAAACTTTGAGCTATTACACAAAATGGAAAGAGGCTTTTCAGATTGCATAACAAAACATAATGTGATATAAGCATAACATAATAACCATAAAGTAAATCAGAAGTGGGTTTACACTACAGCCAAAAATACTCACTGTGACAAACCAGCATGGTGACAGTGGGGTGTGTATGCGTGCATGTGTGTATGTGTTTGCAAAAAAGGGACAAGTACAGAACTGCTGTGTGCTGAAAGTTCAGGATCAGTACAGCTGTACAGTGAAAGTTCAGGATCAGTACAGCTATACAGTAAAAGTTCAGGATCAATACAGGATCAGTACAGCTTTAAAGTGAAAGTTCGGGATCAGTAAGCTGTATGGTGAAAGTAGAGGATCAGTAAAGCTGTATAGTGAAAGTTCAGGATCAGTACAGCTGTACAGTGAAAGTTCAGGATCAGTACAGGATCAGTAAAGCTGTATAGTGAAAGTTCAGGATCAGTAAAGCTGTATAGTGAAAGTTCAGGATCAGTAAGCTGTATAGTGAAAGTTCAGGATCAGTACAGCTGTATAGTGAAAGTTCAGGATGAGTAAAGCTGTATAGTGAAAGTTCAGGATCAGTAAAGCTATATAGTGAAAGTTCAGGATCACTAAAGCTGTATAGTGAAAGTTCAGGATCAGTAAAGCTGTATAGTGAAAGTTCAGGATCACTACTGACAAAGGTGTTCACCCCATACCCCCTGTTGTGAAAAAGGAATATTTTTTTAAAAACAAATTTTTTAGACTATATACATGGTGCACATCTAGGGGTTATATTAACATTACTGACCAAGTTTGGGTGAATTCCAATGAATGGTTGATGAGGATCAAAGAAAAGTGTGATGCTGAGGGATGTCAAACCAGGATGACAACAGTTGCAAGACAGCCCAAAGTAATGCCTATGTGTCCACCCTGCGGTTCAGGCGAAACAATCACATATATATTTCCTTCTGACTGAAATCTCATCAATAGCAGTGTTGATCATCATGATGAAAGAAAAAAAAATGTCAGTGACAGGTTTAAACTGTGTATTATGACACACAAGTTACAATTCATTATGAAGTAATCATCCTCTAACCCAAAGTTTCACTCTTTAAAACAAGTCACTCTGGAACTGAAGTAAAAACATGCCGCCAGTGCTGCAAAGCAGGTCTTTTACACAGCACATCATAACCTATTAAATTGGTTAAATTGGTTTTCTTGAACTTCATCAATTAAGAACTGGAGGACATAAAGGGAAATGCTTATCCTTCTGACAGTTGCAGCTAGTACACAGAGGCAGCAATAGAGGAAGAATCAATATTTCAGTAGGATCGCCTCACCACAGACATGCGGCAGCAAGTCCACAACACACCAAGAGAGCCTTCGACTCACACACAGATAACATGCAGTTAATCTGAGTGAAAGAGATACAGGCTAAATCAAACCCACTGAAGATGGCATGTACTGGGAGTTTGCTGTCTGCTCCACATGACATCAACAAAAAAGATGCATGAAGGGTAACCATAACAATACTGACCAAGGTCAAGAGAAGTGCAGGGAACAGCAGGAGTGACGATGGAGGAGATTTGAAATTTATATTCATGAGCGCTTCAAGTTATATTTCATCGCCTCAAACAAGAACTTTACAGAACATTAATAAACATAAAACTTGTTAATCAGTGACTCCAGCTACCTAAACCTGAATTAGGTTTTCAGTTTTAAGCAGAGAATCCTGACGTTCATGTCAGAAGCTTCTGTGATAAATAAACCATGTGTGTGTGGCATCATCCTGCTGTGAGATATAAACTCAGAGCCAGATGTAACTTCATGGTGGAAGCAGGCAAAATTTCATTTAAAGTCTGCTCCATGATGCTGTGTATCCCGAGGTTCTCTGGGACTCTGGAGGACAAACAGCTCGACATCACAGCAGATTCTGCACCACACTGTTTTTTCCCAGCAACACTTCAAAAACTCCAAACGTTTTTATTTGTAGTTACCTAAAAAAGATTATTTTCTTCTAACTTGACAGTGATTGTTGTTTTGGAGACTTGCGGACTCATAAATGCTGAAATCTTCAGGGTTTTTTTTTTTTTTACCCATAATCCAAGGACAAATAACTCATATTTCCTGATTGCCCTCCTTAATGCTATTGAACGTTCTACATGCTAACCACTACACCCTGCTGCTTGATAATAAGAGTTTATTAAATGTAATTAATTCCAGAGTATCTCTAAGATTTTATTAAGAATCTGTTAATATCTTATAGACTGTGTGCGGAAGATAACATATTTTATATTCTATAAGATGAGCGGTAGATATAACTGCACGTAACATCCTGTAGGGAAAGACTACTGGATCCGGTGGGGAAAAAAGGCTCTGTGTTTTTCTTCTTTTCTTCTTTCTTATATAGGCACTTGTTATTTTTCTCTTTTCAAAAGCACAGACTAATACAATAGGACACTTACATGACCGGAAAACTGGCAGTCATATGAACATGACTGGAAAACTGAAGACCATATGAACAGCTCTGCAGTGAAACTCAGACTGAATTCTTCGCCAACATGGGGAGCCCAGAGTAACGGGGTGCTCAAGGAAATGGGAAGCTAAGCAAAACAGGGAGCCAAGAGTAATAGGAGCTTAGAGTAACTGGGTGCTTAACGAAAGGAAAATGGGGAGCCCAGTGTTATAGTGCACTTGAGGGAACATGGTAGTCGTGATAACAGGATCTCTTGATAACGGTGACAAGAAAGCTCATGGAAATGTAGTGACACAGAGATCAGGGTTACATGGACTTCAGGGTAACAGGCATCTCAGAGAAACAATGACCTCGGGGTAACTAGTGATGATGCAGATGGAGCTTAAGAAGTGACTATATGGACAGACTGGCAGAGAATGAAGAAAAAAATTAAAAGAGGAAGAGAATGAAGAGAGTAAAGGAAGCAATATTGTGGTGCGGAAACTCTCTCCCTGGTCACTGTTTGTGCCATGAAGAATCTTCTTACCATCACTACTGTGAAGCTACACTGCCCCCTAGTGGACTATGCTGTAATCTTCACGTATTCTCACATTTCTCAAGCCTGCACTTCAGAAAAGACGGTACTCACTACACTCACTACACAATGATCTACTACCTACTGTTCATAAGTGTCACTGAGAAAGCTGGAAATATATATATGTGTGTGTGTGTGTGTGTGTGTGTGTGTGTGTGTGTGTGTGTGTGTGTGTGTGTGTGTGTGTGTGTGTGTATCAAGGAAAGCCCAGCACTTGAAGAAGATGTGAAATTACTAGATAAATAAATAAATAAACATTACAGAAGAGAAAGGCACGCGAGTATACAAGTACAACCTGTTAAAAACAGTGTATGAGTGGGACAGCAACACGTGAACTTGGAACCACAGCAAACTGTGGCGACCAAAACAAATCGCCTTCGTGTTGAGTATTTACTTAGAGGAGCATGCTCTTACCGAATCTTAAAACATGAGGCATCCCACGAGAGTATCCCACACACAGCAGAAGCAGCAATAGGATCTTGACGGATCGCCTGAACCTCGCATGAGTTATCAGCGGGGAAGTAATCTTCATGATGCCTGCAATGTCCAGCGTTTAATTCCTTTGGATTGCAAAACTCCCCGTATATTTGCTTTTTAGTCGTCTAGGAGGAGTGAAGGCCAGCGCTCAGAGATCACGGCATGGTCACGGAGGAGTCGCGCGCTCGAGTCCCGCATCCGTTTCGAGAAAAGCGCCGTGTGTCCTTCCTTCTCAATGCACCAAGGAATAGGCTTCCGACTCGGCAAGCGGCGGGCCATCCATGTCAAGCGGCACAAGTCTGTGCGAAATCCACGCGCGAAGAGCCTGAAACAGAGCAACGAGAAGGAAAGAGGAGCTTCACCACGAGTCGGGTAAACTGGCGCGGATCGCGGGAGGTGAAGTGATAGCTTTGTGCTTGAGCTCCGCTCTACTAATGCAGGCGCTGTGCTGCACTGCTGCGCTCCTTCTGACGTCGAGTCGAGATCAGCGACGGCATGAGAGACACAGCGGGACACATCGGACATGCTTAACTGCCGCCGATCACCACACATCGACCCGCCTCGATAAATCAGCTCGAAACACGGCTCTGTCCTGCCGCGTCGCCTGCCACCAGCAGTCCTCGGTAATCTCACACATTTTCACATCAGATGTGGCCCGTGAATCTAGTGTGTCGTAAAGCTATAAAAATCGATCTGTGGATTTTGGACTATAGCCTAGACCCCGTAAACAGATCCAGAATAAAGATCAGGGCAAAAAAAAAAAATCAACAGTTTGTATCAAGGTTGATGTGTTGGCCCTGGAGAGTTTCGGCCACACACTGCACGCACGTTGTTGTGGGAAATAAATGCTCCCGTATAGTTAATAAAGCTCCTGAATGATTCATTATAAGAAATAAAGAGTTTAAACTATAGTTAAGCTATGTTATTAAGAGGTGAATAACGGAATCAAATCTTTATTTAATCACTCATACTTGTGGACTTCTTATGCTATCAAAAACTGTGTGGGTGTTTGTGTGTGTGTATGTGTGTGTGTGTGTGTGTGTGTGCGTGTGTGTGTGTGTGTGTGTGTGTGTGTGTGTGTGTGTGTGTGTGTGTGTG
>JBCNYG010000019.1:14993839-15005551 GCA_039654305.1 Porochilus rendahli
GTGTGTGTGTGTGTGTGTGTGTGTGTGTGTGTGTGTGTGTGTGTGTGTGTGTGTGTGTGTGTGTGTGTGTGTATAGGGGCATCCAGAGAGCAGCTTTATGTATATATATAAAAAAAAAAAAAAAAAAAAAAACCTGCTGCAGATTTACATTTTGTTTCACATTTAACTTTCAAAGTGTTTTTTAAAAATTCTTATTGGCTCTCAATGAAGAGAGTGTTTTCTCTCTGCAGGTCATGCAGCTATGTTTTTATTCAACAAGAGGCAGAATACTACATTTGCCAATGTTGCTCAGTGAACTGATAAAATTTTTATGAAAAGTGCTCTGCAGGCAAATGTGCTCTTTATTTTCGACATTAAAGAGCACGAGTACTTGTCATCCTTACAGCGTAATTTGTGATTATTTGAACATAAATGACAATAAAAAGAACAAACCTGGGTAATTCTATCCCATAGATTGCTAGAGGGGGCTGAATCAATGGTTAGCAGGAGTTTTTTCCAGAAGTGATGTGAACTCAGGGTCAGGGTTGTCCAATGCAGGTAAACAGGAAAGCAGGAAATGGGTGTAAATAGTGACCTTTTTGAACCAGAGAGGGAGGAGTGTTGTGGAAGCAGTGAGACGTCACATTCTAGTGACCCTGAGGATGAGAATGCTGCTAGAGCTGAGCGTGATGGTTAATCTAAAAAGGCTTGTGCAGCCAAATCGGCTTTCCTGTTGTCGGTTGGTTTAGGAACGCAAACATATGTTTTCTGTGATTTCTGCGCTTGTTGTCTGCGCAGCTCAGCACTGGCCGATAATCCAGTCAGTCATTCAGAGACACAGGAGAGGACAGCGGCGAGAAAGTGAGCTTCAGCGGAACCAGGAAGAGGCTCCTAGCATGTTTTTCTTCTTATGTAAATAAGAAAATTATCCTGATTATTTGCATTAACTGTATGACAGGGTGATTGTCTATTGTGAAAAGTTTACTTTACATCTGCATTGTGTACATCCCGCCATACGCTAACACTAAGCTAGCATTAGTACAAATGCAGGACATCATGAACCGTTACATTAGGTTTACACGATCAACCATAAAATTAACTTCACCAACCAACAGATAGTGTGTATCTAGGTGGCCCCATATGCACTGAACTGCAATACACTGTGTATTCTGATTCCTTTCTATATTATTCAGCATTAATAGTTTCAGTCATTTGTGCTACAGGAGCTCTTCTATGAGATCAGACCTGATGTACTAGCCTTCGCTCCCCTCACGCATCAAAGAGTCTTGTGCTCCCATGACGCTCTTTCAGTTCACTGGTTGTTCTTCCATGTACACCTCAGGTAGGTACTTAGCACTGCATACCCGAGGGGTGTGGGATGGAATTAGAATAACTATGGAGCTAACAAGGATGACATCTCCCTTAGCAAACCATTATTTCACTCTAGCTGAGGAACTTAACCACATTTGTGTACGGTCTGATAAAAATAAGGATCAGGCCCCTCTTCTGTAATGAATGCACACTGTTTTAAGTCCTCAATAAGTCACACACTGCTTATGAAACATCATCCTCAGACACAGACAGTGTGGCGGGTCACGTCCTTACAGTCTGTGTGGATCAATTTGGGTAGCTTTTCACAAACGTCTTATTTCTCTTTCTATCATCATGTGGTTCTACATGCTTCAAAACATCAAACACTAACCCCAGTGTCTGAACAGTCAGCAGTCTCACACCTGAACCACGAAAGGCTAATAATAAAAAATAATAATAATTAAATACTGATCGTCCTCTCAGTTTTGTGATTAATCAGATTTTTTTATGCTTTGAGGCACCTGCCAGCTGTTTTTTGGGGACATTCACCTACGGAGTCAGCGTTACGCGCTTCGTATTTATTAGAGACTTGCAAAATCAGCCAATAAGAATGTGTTTTATTGTGCGGCCTGTTGCAGCACTAATTCAAATGGCAAACTTCATTTGGACCAATCATGTGGAGGATAATCTAGACTGTGCGCTGCCCCCTCTTTCACAAATAACTGGCTCAACTTCTGGTCATGGGGAGGAAAAAAAAATAAACATAAAATCCCCAAGGTGTGTGGTTTGTGTTGTGGATTTGTGTTATTTCTGTTATAATGGTTTGTTCTTCTTGTGCTTTTGGTGGTAAAATCTGCACAGATGGTCTCAAAGAAATCTCTCCTCACCGGTAAGTGTTTTTATTCCTTGTAAAACGGGAGTCATGCAGATATTCATGGATTATTGCATAGCATTCCATGCACAGGCTTAATAACTTAATATTATAGACTACAGCAGGCGTAAGGAAGTACAGACTGATCTGCACAACACAGTGCAGGGAGAAGCGAGCCAAAGTCCACGGTGACAAGATTCTACAAGAGCTAACAGAGCAGAAGATTTGGGTAATTTTAAAAGATACTACCATGATTGTGCTCATAGCATGTGGTGCTTATTTAAGAGTATTTAAGTTGAATGATGTTTCCTGGTACATAAATCTTTACTGAAGAGCTAGACTAAGAGCAGCTTATTGGTCACGTTTACTATTAAGGAATAATTACACTATTTTTGGACACTTCTGAACACTTTTGAACAGTTCAATTCATTCATGGTATTTGTTTTTAAGTCCATTAGAGAAAACAAAGCATTTTTTATTTTGGGCCTTACCCCTAAATATCTGAAAAGACTGGTCATGAGACACATGAGACGCCTCTAGCACTTTACCTGCAAATAGAACAGATTGGAAGAAGATGAAATAGCCATTGTTTCATCTAGTTTACTTCTGCCTTCATTCATACCCAACAAACTCATCACCAAACTACATGGTGTGGGACTTAACCCCTCATTATGCAACTGGGTGTTGGACTTAACAAACCGTTCAGAGTCCATCAGACTCAGTAAGCACTGCACCATTCACTCCAATACCGGTGCGCCACAGTAACGCCGCTACTTTACTACCTTTTTACACTCAATGATGTCTTAGTCTAATCTCAGACAGCCACGAGTCTGTGTATAGGAATGAAGCATAAAAACGTGGCATGGAGAAGGTTGCCAACTTTGAGATCCTGGGCCTGAGGAGCAGTCCTGCAGCACCAACTCAAGCTCAATGTTTGGGAAAGCTGCCTTTGGGGATTGAGAAGCACTGCCTCTTTTACCTGAGAAAACTAAAGAAAGCAAACCTATCACAAATGCTTCTTAGGGGTTTCAACCACAGAAAGTGTGTGACTATTCAGCTGATAGAAGTCAGACCAGAAAACAGACTAGAATGTAACAAAGACTGCTGGGAAAATCATTGAGGTGCAACTACCAGGTTCTGGTATCACTACCTAAACCTTTTGCCAATCTCAAAGCACTGTCAGAGACCAATCCCATCAACCCATCACCTGTTGGAACTTCTGCCCTCAAGAAGGAGGTACAAATCTATCCAAGAACAGTATGAACAGTTAATTCCCAAGCAGTAAACAAAGTAACAGTTACAAAGGCAACAGTGCCAGAATCACCTGTACCTGGAGCAAGTTGCCCTGGTCCACCTAGCCATGTAAAAAGGATCTTTTACTGAACTTTACACCGGGTGCTCCACTTTTTGAGCTGATCTAGAACATCTTTCGACTTGCCATCCAAATGCAGTTGGTTCACATGTACTTTAGTGTCCATCTGAATTATTAGGATGTTTCATGGACTTTGGTGGCAGGTGGGTGGTTCTTCTCCAGTGGTTTAGTGAATGTAAAAGTTTTAGTGAACTTATAATCACAGTTTCCTCTAACAGCAGTTCTTCAGAATGAAGAACCTGCCAAAAATGTGAGATTCTGAACACAGTCCACTGGGGAAAATATACAGGACAATAAATGTTATGCTGATTAAAATTGATTTTAGAAATATGTAATGTATGGTAATGTGTGGTAATCTATGCCAGAATATCAAATATTGCAATTATCATCATCATCAGCAGACATTAGGTCTAGACACTAAACTCAGCTGGATGTCAGGATTAACATAGGCTTGGTGAAGGACTGAACACAGCGGTGGGACGATTCAGTCAGTTAGTGTGTGTGAATGACAGAAACAGACAAACAAAAAAAAAAACAATAAATCATCTTCACCCAAACTCCTACAGAAATCAGTTCATTTTCAGTGAGTGTGTGGGCACCTGCGTGTGCCCGTGCAAGTAGGGGTGGGTGTGTATGTGTGAGTGTGTGTAGTCAGGGCAATACTGCCCCCTACAGGTAATTAATAAAGTTATTTTATAATGTAAATGATTGCTGAAGTTATATTCTGGGCTTTTCCACTCCTGTTTTGTATCCGTGTACACGTGTCATGCAGTAAGGCCATGTTATTACTGGTCATTCCACTCTGCCAGCGCTAAGCTAATTCTGGGACGCAAGACTGTAAACAGATGAAAAAATTAACGATGCTGGAAGTGGCTTAATACACACTCACAAAATTACATTAACTTACACACACACACCTGAAGGAACCCACACAGCATAAGGAAAGTGACGTACATTAGTTCAATATCAATGTATTAATAATTCCGCCATATCTTTACCAATAGAAAGATAGATTGATTCTGCGATACTGAACAGAGAGGTTTACATTCTGTGAGTTCTAGTGCCATAAGTGTTTTTCTGTTTGAACTGAAGCTGTTAAAACAAAGTGAACAGGAAGTCACTTGTATCAATTGTATTCCACAGACCAAAATATATGTATAACTGATAAATGAATGTCACTCTTAATTAAATAATTAAAACAGCAGAATTCGGCAAGCTTTTGCACAAATCCTTCACAGAAGTTTCTTGTGACTCAATACTGGAACTACCCTCACAATGCTTACAGGTACAACAAGAAGTACAGCCACAGCCTGAGAACACGCAATACAATCCGTCACCGCAAGAGGACACACACACACACACACACACACACACACACACGACAGCAGGGGTGGAATTTCACACTAGTCCGCTGGACCGTAGTGAGTCAAAAATCTGTAGGGCGAGTGAAATTAGCTTGCAAGTCATCCTGCTGGCGACCTGACAAATCCAATAAGCGAAGAAGATATAGTGTTCCTGACCAGTTAATATGAAGGAGGACTAGTAGTTTTATAATTTCACTAGTCCTGTTAGCCAGTAGCTCAGTTTTACTAAATTCCACCCCTGTCCAAAAAAAAAAAAAAAAATTAATTAATATATACTGTCTGATCTTTCATATAGAGTAATTTTAAAAATAGCACTTTTCAGTGTTATGTTAAATTTCCAAATTGACTGCGCTGTAGGTACAGCACCTACACTCACAAGTGAGTGAGTACTTATACTTGAACATCTCATGTCAAATGAAACAAACCAGAATTGACCGCTTTTAGATAGAAGATAAACAAAGCCAATTCTGTGTTTTTTGTTGGATAAAAACAAAATAAAACTGATTCAGTGAGGAAAAGAAAGCTGGCGTGACGAATAATAAAGTGAGTGAACAGTCACTTCACTATGTTTGAACTCAACTGTATTTAGCAGTATGAGCGTCTCAAAGCACTGCAGCAAAAGCCATGTTTAAATCCACAGGATTACAGTTGGAATTAAACCGACTGTTATAATGAACTACAGCCATTACACTGACTCGGCCATTATATGTTTATATTAACACAACATCCAGAGAGGAGATTCCTGATTTTCATAGAGAAGGAACAGGAGGAAAGGCAGTGTGAATTAGAGTTGTTGTGGTCTGTATTGCCGTTATATGTAGTAATCTACAGAGGTGCGAGTAACGCTCCAGCTTTCCAAGAACCATTTTAGTGCAGTGAATGTATAAACTCTGCAGTCAGCTTCATCAGACTGGGCATGTTCACCTGGCTAAGGCTGTTATAAGTTTGTAATTAAGTTTGTTGTTCTAAAAGTTTTGGTGGACGTGGCCTAACATGTATTACATGTATCACACATTATGTCTTTACTAACACTCACTAAATGTGGCTTTATTAAAAGTGTGCCTGACTGTGCTGTTATCACTGAGCGCTCAGTGGCTGTTGTATGCGTAGGTGTGGCTGTTGTATGCGTAGGTGTGGCTGTGACCTCATTACCTGGGCCGGAACCATAGGCATACATATATGATAGGGAGCGGCTCAGAAACGGAAATAGGCTATGTGAGAATGATCAGCCAATCACCGGTTATACAGTTCAGCTTTTGACAAATTTTACAATAATATATTATTGTAAAAAACCAAAAACCTCACTGACTCAAATAAACCCCGACTTCAACCATAAGGTGGCCTTACACATCAATTGGCAGTAACTGTTCGGCCAAATCTTCTGGGTTTCTAACCTCAAGCTAGCCCAGAGGAGGAAGATCAGCCCCAGAAGTGCCAGAAGAAATGGTGATGGCTTCGGCTAGCTCTAGCCTGCCTGGTTTCAGCTGGATAGTGGAACCGCTGCTTAAGAACACCAAACATTTCTTGGTCTACACTCATACAACTACAGTCTATGGAGCTTTACTTACCATGCTGTTAAGGTTGGAGTCAAAGCTCCCACAGAGCTGTGTGGCCCGTCCAATCGGCTCCAGAACCTCCTCGTCCCACATGTAGGTTCCTCCGGAGCTGTCTGAGGGGGAGAGCTCCAGAGACGAGCCATGTGGCAAATCTCTCTCTGCACACAGTGCTCGAGTCCCACAGAGACGTGAGCCATCGGTCACGTCCCTGCTACCTGCACAGAACACATAACGCAGCAAACCTCACTACTGACACACTTTTCCCTTCCTCTTTTTTGCATTAAAAACAAAGACCCAGTAAATGTTCAGCTATTAAACACGCCTTGTTAAAAATTACTGTTATTATCTATCACAGTACTCACTCACTCACTCATTTGCTGAGCTGTTTAATCCTACTAGGGTCACAGGGAGGGTGGAGCCTATCTCAGCCCAAGCTGGGCAGAGATAGGGTACATCCTGAACAGCTCACCAGAACTTCAGAGGGCCAAGACACACATAACCATTCACACTCGCACCTAGGGGCAATTAGGGACAGTTAGCCTACTGTGCATGTCGTTGGATTGTGGGAGGAAACTGGATACTTGGAAACGATGCAGAATTCACACAGAAACACCCAAGCCTGAGAATTGAGTGCAGGACCGAATTGCTGCGGGGCAGATGCACTAACCACTACACCATAGTGCAACCTAATCACATAAAAGTAAAATTTCTACTGGATTTATGTAGGGTCATGAAAAATTTAACTCAGTTTCAATTATTATTTTACCTTCATAAATTAGTGAGCTCAGATAACACGGTGGCGTTGTGGTCAGCACGTCTGCCTCACAGCAAAAAAAGTCCTGTCAAGAATATTTCTGTGTTGCATTTGCATGCTTTCCCTGTTCTTATATGAGTTTCCTCTGGATACTCGACAATCCAAAGACATTAGGCTAATTGGCTGGACAGCTGTTCAGGGTGTACCCCACCTTTGCCTAGTGTTGTCTGATTGACTCCAGCCTCCAAGTGACCTCTTAGTGTAGAGGATTAAGCGGTTAACGAGTGAATGAAAGCGAGTTAGAATTTGGATATGGATTTGTTAAGTCCTACAGATGACAGGATATTCATTCATTTTCAATTTCTTAATCCTAATTAGGGTTGCGGGGAGGCTGGCACCCATCTCAACTGACTCTGGGCAATTGCAGAGTACACCCGGGACAGATCTCCAGGCCATAACCCAGTTAGCTGCACTGGGGGGACAGCAGTGATAACTCGGTGATAGTGGGGCTTAAACCCCAGTAATTTGATAATGTGTAAAGTACCATCTTCAGATGAAAGTATACCTACACTTACCTGTAAGGCTCATCTGGGCCCAGTCTACTCTCTCAGACACAAAGCTGTGAAGACTTGTCACTGATGACCCTTCCTGACACAAACCAGCCAGACCATCATCCTCCTTGAAGAGCCCCATTTCATCATTTCTTCCCTCATGAACAGACAGGAGCAGGATTCCACTTCCGTTTCCCAAGTCATCAAAGTCATCGATGTATTCTTCGCTTACATCATTACGTTCTAGAGAGGATGTAGACGACAGAGACATGTCCTCCAAGATCTCCAGACACTGCCTCCTGCCCTCATTTGCCTCCTTGGTAGAAAATGGTTCCTCAGGAGTACTTTCTGTGCTGTGTATGTTGCTGGATGGTTCGGAAACGGGTGTATCTTTATCTTGAGAATCTCCATCCCTCTCTGTAAATTCCATCTTCCCTTGGATTTTTACCGGCATAACTTGACGAGGTTGCTTGATGAGTGATGGCCGCATTAGCTTATAGCTAAGTGAAGATGGCTTGCCATCAATGCAATTAGGCAGAAGAGACTTCTTCAATGTTGAGGGTGGTATGGAGGGAGTGGTATAGCCTGATACTATAGGTTTAGCTACACGATCGAACACCATGGAAGCCTGAGTGACAGGCGACCTGGCTACTGGAGACTGTGCCAGTGGCCTGGGCAGTTCTTTCGCTAGTTCTGCTGCACGGTTAAAAGAGAAGGAACGTGTCAGTGGTGGGTTTAAGGCAGCTACAGGCCTCTTTAAATACGAGAAGCTCTGAGAGCGCACAACATTCTCCACAGAGATGGACTTGAGGCTGTCACTGGATTGAGACAGGTTGCTCTGAAGACCTTCCTGGGTAGATGAGCCCTGACTGGCAGCAACTGCATTCACACCAGCCTTGCTGCATAATGGCTGGAAGGGTGAGGGCTGTTTGGGCGCAGTACTGCGTGGGTAAGTTTTTGAAGGCTGAGTAACAGTCCGATGAATGGTACTCGGTACTGTGGGCATAGAACGTTGGGTTTTACCTACTGGAGCAGCTGAAGGCTTCCTAATTTGCCTAACCACTGGTGCAGAGCGTGACTGTTGCTGAGAATGGAGAACTACTTGAGCTTCTTCGCCAGAGTCTGGGACCTTCTCTTCACAATCCTCCCTCCCCTTCCTCCCCTTCATAGGAGAGGAAGCAGGCACTTTAATTATGCCATTCTGTTTTCCTACAGGTACTCCTTTACCCCATCCGGCGGAAATATTTTGGGTTGAGCCATTGGTTAAGGATCCAGCAGCAGGGGTAGCACGAGAGCCAAATTTGGGTAGTCTGGAAACCATAGTGGACTGTTTGAGGGTGGTGTCCTCCATTTACTGCCTTCCCCACCATGGGTGTAAGCACAGGCTCCGAGCTAGGGGTAGAACAAAAGATAGAAAGTTAGCATAAGGCAGAGCTGTCAGGTACTTAACATGAAGTTAAGACATTTTGACATTCTCGGTGCAAGGATTAGAGAGTCAATTCCACTTTCATGCAATTCTGTCATGTGATCAGAGGTTAACACATTACTAATATATAATTCAATGCTATGAGGAGCCATACACACTGGGATTATTTTGAAAGGTGATAAGCCTGATACACTGTGATGTCCAGCCTCTAATTATATCTAGAACTGAAGAGCTGAAGATCAAAAGGTCCCACAACAAAGGAACTCTCTGAATGGCACCATATTAAAACACTGCACAGTCAATAGATAGACTTTCTTTATTTTATTTTTTAATAGGGTGATATGACCTTGATTAGAAATCCCATGTCACCCCAAAGCCTACTGACTGTCAGTACACTCCCAAGAACAATATCGACAGAGAGCACAGTTCTCTTCTTGTGATCGCAAGCAGGAACTTTAAGAGACTCTTGCAAAACAGGAAGACTCATTAACCGCCTCCTGGGTGACTGCTGTGGATGGAGTGGCCCTTGTCCCATTTAAAAATGACATATTAACTTAAAAGGAATTCACCTTAATCTTCAGTGCACAAGCACTGAGCACCTCAAACTACACCTTAGTCAGCTGCAGAGCAAAGTACCTGTGCAGAGAGAATGACTTACACAAACTTCTCTACGTCCCCCATGTAACACCACCCACTCACCCGAGGTCCGTCTCCCTTCCATGTACAGTAGAGGTCATTGGTGTGTGTCTTATGATTTTTTTTCCCCCTTATCCGAACGAAAGCATTAATTTAGTTAATCAAAAATGTGGACACATTAATGCGCCCAAGTCAACACTTAAGGGATTTGTTTTATCCAATTTCATTTTTTGCTTTTTTTTAAAAAGATCTTCTCAAATGGCGGTCTAAATCACCTCAATACACACCTGAAATACTAGTCCTTAAAGTGGCACTGGCAGTAATACTACTACCTTTTTACATTTCAACCCTGCCTTACAAATAGGCTCTATGGCTAGGGCATACAACTCCGAAATTAGCTGGCTGATGACATCATGGAGAGAACACAACTAATTAAAGCTGTCGGATTACACAGCAGGTGAAACTGAATAGCACTCTGCACACACAGCAGTGATTAGTAGAAAAACTACAGTTAAGTAGATGTTGGAGGGATGTTTGACTCTGATCATTTCCAAATACAGATGGATTGGGATCCTCTGACTCAATTCAGTCATTTAAGTTTGAGCCTTACAGCACTGATCAAAATGGCCATTTGCACAGTACGATCTAGAACATGATTTCTGTTATTTAATAGACTTTTTTTCAACTTATGATAGGTCCTAACTTTTTGCGGTATTGTATGTGTCTATTCGGCAGCTGGACTATAACTGCTGTTGTTTTAACTTAACATGTGCATGACGTTTTTGCGCTGGACCTAACGGAACCTGTCCAGCTGTGGACAAACTTTTCCTGACTTTACATGACTTATTGGTCAATTGTATTTTCCTTCATATTAAGTAATGTAGGAGTTACCTGGCCACTAAAGTGAACTTAGTACAAGTTTTTCCATGTGCATGGTCTCACTTCAAACATCATTTTGGTGAAGTCAATTTAACGTGTAGTTCATTTAATTTGTTTGATTGACATTGCTCGTGCAGCTCAGTGGCACACTAAAGCTTATACCAGCAAACAATTTCCCCTTGACTGGTTTCATTTTATGTCAGCAGGTCTTTCCACTTCAGGTGTCGATGAGCACAACTCCGTTTATTACCTCCCATCACTGTTCACTGGCGGAGTTCATGGCTGTGACTCACTGGATCCATTACCAGTGGCGATGCTGTATGGACTGAGTAGAACCTTTCCCAGTCTGCGTTCTTAATAACCTTATCAAACATTTCCTTCCTGATGTCGCAGCAGAGATTTTAGCTTACCATGACGAATTTCAACCGGCTATAACTCGAAAACTACTCAACTCCATTTAGAAAAATAGAGTGCATTTTGAGACTAAAACTCAGACTCACCTTTAGTTTACACACAGTACAAGGGCAATTCTGGGGTTGACCTTTAAATTTCTTGACCTTCCTTTCCTTTAATGAGCCCACAGAGTGGTGCCATCCATGGCATTTTAAGAGAAACTGATTTATCAGGGTCTAACACCAATGCATGAGCTCTGCAAAGTTTTAACTGGAAAATATAACACTTCCTTGTATGTATCCTGTAAGCCATTGTAGTCTGCCTGAGGCATGTGCAGGGGACCAACACCTTTAAATATCAAGCTTTTTCATAAGATGTTCTCCCGAGTGCCATTAATCACACTCCAGACATTAGCATAGAGCACACTCCAAGAAAAGCTCCCCGAGAGATGCTTTGGGGTGTGATTTTTTTTAATGACATATGACTACTATGTCTGTTATGAAGGTAATCCAGCCACTAGTTCTGGTTTTGGTTCTAGTCAAAGTCCTAATTCTGGTTTCTAGTGCCGGTCCCAAGCCCGGATAAATGGAGAGGGTTGTGTCAGGAAGGGCATCCGACAT
>JBCNYG010000019.1:15049411-15062830 GCA_039654305.1 Porochilus rendahli
CACACACACAGACACACAGACACACACACCCACACACACACAGACACACACACACACAGACCCACACTCTCTCTCTCTCTCTCTCTCTCTCTCTCTCTCTCCTCACCTGTGAAAAACAGGATTGTGAACAAATGTGGCTTCATCACTGAAGTATTTATACACTCTAAGAAACAAAAAAAGAAAAAATAAATATATATATAATCAAATCACACCACATCACCACACCACACAACAGTATAGGTGTTGAAGGTGTGTACAGTTGGTGCAGCTTTTGACACAGTTGATCATTCTTGATAGATATTCTGCCTTCTCTGTATGTTCTAATGTTAAATTTGGTGTTTCACAAGGTTATGTTTTAAACTCTTCTTTTTTTCTCAATGCATTATTTTTTCTGTTTTTGGAGGGGGTGGGGGGGGGTAATATTATTCTTAAACATGGCATTAGCTTCCACTGTTACATTGATGAAACATAGTTGTTTATTGCAGCAAAGCCAGCTTAATAAAGTCAAGGTATGTGCAAAGGACATTAGACACTGGATGCTTAATAACTTCCACTTATTCAATTCCATAAAGTTGAGTATTTTTGTATGGATTACAGGCAATTAAAAATAAGCTTTCTGATTAGTTACTGTGGATGGTCTTTCAGTTTCATCATATGCAACAACAAAAGAGCTTGGTATGATTTCTCCAGTCTTTAATTTGAAGCTCATGCAGATAATATTTTTCAGAAAAATCTCCTTCATATTAAAAATATTGCTAAAATAAGAAATTTGATTTTACTGCACGATGCAGAGAAACCCTTTTTAATGCTTTTATTACTTCTAGATTGGATTATTCGAATGTGTTACTGCATCTCAGTCTGAATAAATGCATAAACAAGCTTCAATTTAGGATGTTGCAGAAAGTGTCATTACTAGAAACAAAAGACTTGAGCACATCACTCCTTATTCACCTTATCTAATCTTATCCACACTGCACTATTCCCCAATTAAATTTCTCATTGAGTATGATATACTACTATTTAGCTGTAAAATCATGTAGTAAGTAAATGGATTTGTGTCACTTTATCTTTGCAAAGTTCTCATCATTTATGATCCGCCATGCTACGTAGATCAAAAAGTTTAGGCTACTTATCGATACCTCGGATAATGAAGAACATTGCACAGAGTGTGTTAAACACGATCTCCCAACATGAATCTTTTCATTAGAACCATTTACCTGTTCAGTTTTTCCTTTTGTATGTGCCACACCACAACCCTATTAAGACATTTATGACATTGTACTACACAGCCATGTTTTCATCCTTCTGAAACTATTAACACCTCTTTCAGCTTCAGCTGATGACTCAGGAACTACATGAAGCGGATTCTCAGAAAATAATAGGAGTCACTAGATCTTGAGGTCACACAGGAATATTCTTTGCTATTTTAACATGCTAAACAATATGCTCATTAGCTCATTAGCTATTGCGCCTCAGGGTGCATAAAGTATTTTGTTAAGGATTTAGGCATCTCTTTTTACCGACTTCAGATGAATAGCCACCAAAAAATAACCTGCAGAGTGCTTTCAAATGGAAATCATTGAATGATACTTTAAAGGTTGCAGAAACCTTACAAGCACAATCAACTGCCAGATTTGCCACATTATACATGTAAAATCATCATATTCATCATTTTCATCATCATCTTCCACTTAATCAGGGTCACTGGGACAGCAGCCTAAGCAGTGAGGTCCAGATGTCCCTCTTCCCAGCCACTTTCTCCAACTCTTCACTGAAAAAAAAAGAATCCTTACTTAATTTAAATGTGTACATTGGTCCCACATGATCAGAATGTGGCCAACAGATGTGATTTTCTCAATGAATGATTTCTTGTTACACCAAAATCACGTGAGTTGGCCACATTCTGATCATGTGGGACTGAAGTACACATTTAAATTAAGTAAAGTGTAAGAATTCTTTTTTTCAGTGTTCCAGGGGGACACTGAGGCATTCCCAGACCAGCCGAAAGACAGTCCCTCTAGCGTGTTCTGATTTGACCACAGGGTCTCCTCCCGGTTGGACATGCCTGAAACACCACACCAGGTAGGCATTCGGGAGGCATTCTAATCAGATGCCCAAGCTACCTCAACTGGCTCCTCTCAATGCGGAGAAGCAGCTGTTCTACTCCAAGCTCCGCCCAGATGGCTGAGCTTCTCACCCTATTTCTAAGAGAAAGCCCTGCCACCCTGTAAAGGAAGATCATTTCAGCTGCCTGTATCTGCTCGCCTCGACATCCCAAGCTCCCTACTTACACTGTAAACAGTATTTGTGGAGAACTCACCACCTTATCATGGTGGAGGGGTTTGCATGTCTTAATTATCCTAGGAGCTATGTTGTCTGGGACAGTATGCCACTGGTAGGGTCAGCCAAGGCAACGAGGTCCTAGGTGAAGGTCTAGACTGAGTACAGTTCAGAAAACCCCATGGATAGAACATAAAGTATTCAGTTTCCCTTGCCAGGTCACGGGTTACCGGGGTCCACCCCCCCTTCCCCCCGTAGCCAGGCCTGGGGGAGGGTCTCCAAGACAAGCGCCTGATGGTTGGGCTTCTACCAATGGAGCCCAGCCAGGTCCAGCCCGAAAAGGAGATATGGCTCCCATGGACCCACCCCCTGTGGGAGGGGGTATAGGATTCGGGCGTGTTGTGAGTTAGGTGGCAGCCAAAGACATGGGTTCTGTCGAACCAATCCTCAGCTACTGACGCTGGCTCTTGGAACATGGAATATTACCTCACTGGTAGGGACAGAGCCTGAGCTGGGGCATGAGAATGAGAGATACCGACTCACCGATCTCAAGAGAGGCTGGACCTTATTATACACTTAAAATGGCCAGAAAAAGTACTTTCTTCTGAAAATGAATCTATATATTTTTTGAGAAATAAAGGCTATTCCATATGAGAATTTGCCAAGAAACCGAAAATCTAATACAACGGTATGTACTCCTGCCTTCATAGAACAGCACAAACTGGCTCTGACCAGGATTGAGCTAGAGGTTTGAGAAAAGTTTGAGAAACAGATGCCTTACAGTTCCTTAATTGAGAGCTTCATCAAATTACTCTTGCACAACACCAGTCTCAACTTCAACAGTGAAAAGTTGACTCCTGAAGTTGCAAAGAAAAAGCCATATCTGAGACTAGTCAATCCAAGGAAACGGTTAAATTGTGCAACAGATCACAGAGTTAGATTGAAAAAATAAATAGGTAGATAGATGAATCTATGTTTAAGGTGTTTGGGTCACAGAGAAAATATATAAGATGCCAAACAAAGGAAAATCAGTCAAACATGGTGGAAAAAATGTAATGGTCTGGGGGTGTTTTGGTGGTGGAAATTTGAGAGAGTTGTACAGGGTAAAAGGGTTTTTGCAATACTATGCCATACCCTGTGTGCAGCACTTGATTGGAGCACTTTTACTCCTACAACAGGACAAAGCTCCAAACCAGGAAAGAACTTTTTTAAGAAGAAGCAGTCAGCTGGTAGTCTGTCAATAATGAAGTGGCCAGCACACTCACCAGATCTCGCACCTATTGAGCTGGTGTGATCTTATGGTACATAAGAAGTGCCCATCAAACCAGTCCAACCTGTGGGAGATGTCTCAGTTAAATTGACCAATTTCTTCATCTTACCTCGACAAATTGACAGATGTTTGAAGTTAGAAGTTTGAAGGACAACATTATTATTTTAAATAAAATTATTTGTAACTTTGTCCATGTTTTGACCATATATAAATTTAATTTTTCAACTCATTTAGATGAATGTAAAAAAATTTAACATGAATTGAGTGACCCCAAACTTTTAAACGGTAGTACATTTTGCCAGATATATTAAGGATTAAGAAAAATATTCATGTCAAAATAAGGAAAATAATATGTGGGTCATTGCCACACTCTAGTTCAAAGTTGCTATCTCACAATAACCTTTTTCTGCACTGGACTCATTTTGTGGTGACATGCTATAAATATTGAGCTAATCACTGCAAATGTGGGAGTGAATTCGGAAGTTCAGCTTGTCACTACTCTGAGTCCTGTGTTAAGTAGGCAGATCTTCACAGCAATTTTTTTTCTTTGATCTAAATTCAGCAATAGTGTTCCAGTAAACAATAATAACATTAATATTTAAACATTTCAGATTTTCATGACTTTAATAATCCTTACATTTATTGAGATCATTAGCACTCATTGGTTGAATAATGTGTTTTATCTAAATTGTTTTGATATTCTATTGTAAGTAAGACAGTATAATTTCACTTTTATATTCAAATTGTTAGTGTTATATAAATAAAGTTATATCACATAGTATTAGACTGTATCATGTAAATATTCAGTGGTTCTAATTCTTATGCTGTAGTCTATGTTTCTAAAATCTAGTTTTGACTGTTTTTAACTGTAATCACCTGCTGGTGTAAAAATATCTGTAGAGCCCTGATCTAAAGAACAAAGGTATACTAAACATATTCATTATTCCACATGTAAAACATTATAAAAAATTATTCTTTTAAGAGTAAATATGTGAAGTATTTCAGTAAAGTAGTGAAACATACCTGAAATGTGAAGGAAGTAAATTTTCACTGTTGTAGGTTTGATATATATTTTAGTGTGTTTTAGACACATCTGTCACTTTATGGCAAAGTGAGTTACTATTTATCTTCTTTTAGAGTTATGACTAAATGCAAAGGACCACCTTCTCCTTCTCGTCCTCGACCAGTGTTACCACTTCCTCCTCCTTTTTTATTTACAAAACAGATTGTATGGAAATTAGATATGGGTGAGGCACGACTGAAAAAACAGAACACTGGAAATGTTTATCAAGATTATCTTAAGGGTATAACTTAAAAATTAATGATCTTCAGTTATATTAAAAATTGAAAAACTGAAAACAGTGATCATCATACTGAACTGTCGCCATGTTTATTTATCACCAGGACAGGTTTGGGTAACTACAACACTGCTTACAGTTTTATTTACAACAACAAGGCCAGAACTCACAGAAAACTAGCAAAATGAACGGATAAAGAGGTAAAGTGAAAAATATTACTTGTATTTATGGTATGAAATAAATCTGGACTATCAATGGCTCTACACATTACATAATAATCATTCATGGCGTAAATTAATGAACGCATCAACTGCAGTCACTTAAAAACACCATCTTTGCAGAAATTATAATTGCAAGGTAATATTTAATATTTTCTCCAAAATGTTTCTATATATAGGTGTAAAGTAATGAAAATAACAGTAAATTATGGGTGTCACTTCGGTTAATCTGTCTCACATTCCATTCACATGACAAATACATTTTATCCCTGTCATAGAGCACACACTGTATGAAGCTGGGTAATTTGCATTTAAACAATCCTTGCCAGCGACTTGGGCT
Source organism: Porochilus rendahli (assembly GCA_039654305.1). NCBI lineage: Eukaryota > Metazoa > Chordata > Actinopteri > Siluriformes > Plotosidae > Porochilus > Porochilus rendahli. The sequence continues at coordinate 15,054,818 of JBCNYG010000019.1, forward strand.
GACTTTCAATTAAGCTCAGAGTAATTCAGCTAGTCAACAGTACACAAGTACCAAAAAACGGCGTTCCCGTTCAGAGTTCCCCTTTGTTACCCCATGATCTACCTCATTAACAAATGCCTCTCATTTATGCTTTTATTACCCCATAAACAGGAGCTGCAGCTTCTCTATCATTGCAGGGGGCTCGCTAGTGCCGCTAGTGGCAATGGGGACCCTTTGCATCTGCTTTGTTCACATACATCAAGAAAAGGCTCTGAAAACACTCATTCGCCCATCACTTATTTTGCCAAACTGCTTAATCCTACTAGGGTCATGGGAAGGTCAGTGCCTATCTCAGCCAACACTGGGTGAAGGCAGGGTACACGCTGCACAACTCGCCAGACCTTCTAAAGCAACACAAACACACACAACCATTTACACTCACACTCACAACTAGGGTCAATTTAGAACAGCCAGTCAGCCTAATGTACATGTGCTCAAGCCCAGGAATCGAACCGAGGACCTGCTTGTTGTGAGGCAAACATGCTAACTTCAATGCCATTATGCCTCTGAATACAATAAATTTTATTTTGTGGCTTAATATGCTGCTGTATCAAGCCTGTCAATCAGATTGATGTTAAAAATTAGTCAATTATGAAAGAATCAGTGTTTATTAGTGACATATAAAAAAAAAGTTAGAAGAATGAATCTTTAGTCCTGTCAAGATAGCAATTAAAGACAATTAAAGTCTCAGGTTGTTGTTTGTGATATAAAAATTATTTGTGTGTGCCCTTTGTGATAACCTTGTCAGAGTCAGATGTCAAAATATATGACACACATGAGTGTCTCTAACTTGTCTAACATGTTCATATTCGGTTTTCTGAGCACTAGAGGTTTAAATACAGGACATTATTATAAGTTATGAGTTAAGGTAAATTTTTATTCTCAGTTATTCAGAGAGTTAGGAGTTCAACCTAGGTACAATACAAAGAGTTCAGATCTTTTTGTAACATGAAAGCTAATAGATGCTGGAGGCATCAGAGGGAGTGTCATGCACAGCAGGGTGATAAGTGTTTAACATAGGTGTGTGCTGATTCTGGTTTTGTGGGAGAGTTAATTTGGTCATTAAGTGAACATTGTGGAAATGTTAAAACATACAGTACCTTGCAAAAGTACTGCCCTTGGCTTTTTACCTATTTTGTTACATTACAACCTGTAATTTAAATGCTTTTTTTAATCTGAATTTTAAGTGATGTATCTGCACTAAATTGGTCATGTGAAATGAGAAATGTATATAATAAATACATTTTAAAAGTAAAAAAATTGAAAATTAGTGTGTATATGTATTCAGCACCTTTGTGATAAAGCTCCTCAAAAGAACAAGTGCAACTAGTTACCTTCAGAAGTCACATAATTAGTGAAATGAAGCCCACCTGTGTACAATCTATGTGTCACATGATCTGCCAGTATAGACACACCTATTCTGAAAGGTCCCAGAGGCTGCAACACTATTCAGTAAGAGACATGAAGACTCTCCAAACAAGCCAGGGACAAAGGTGTTGAGAAGTACAATTCAGGGTTGGGTTATAAAAAAATATTCAAATCTTTGATGATCCCAGGAGTACCATCAAATCCATCATTTTCAAATTAGAAAGAACATGGTACCACAGCAAACCTGCCAAGAGAGGGCCTCCCACCAAAACTCACAGACCAGGCAAGGAGGGCATTAATTAGAGAGGCAGCACAGAGACCAAAGGTAACTCCCAAAGGAGTTGCACCGTACCACAGCAGTGAATGGTGTATCTGTACATAGGACCATAATAAGCCGTACACTCCATGGGGCTCGGATTTATGGAAGTGTGGCCAGAAAAAAGCTATTACTTAGTGTTAAAAATAAAAGGGCATGTTTTGAGTTTGCCAAAAGGTATGTAGGTGACTATCCAAATGTATGGAGGAAGGTGCTCTGGTCAGATAAGACTATAATTGAACTTTTCGGCCACCAAGGAAAACACAATGTCTGGTGCACACCCAACACATCCATCACCCCAAGAACACCATCCCCATAGTGAAACATGGTGGTGGAAGCTTCATGCTGTGGGGATGTTTTTCAGCAGCAGGGACTGGGAAACTGATCTGAGTCAATGGAAGAATAGATGGTGCTAAATACAGGGAAATTTTAAGCAAAGCCTGTTTCAGTCTGCCTGTGATTTGAGACTGGAGTGGAGGTTCACCTTCTAGCAGGACAATAACCCAAAGCATACTGCTAAAGCAACATTCAAGTAGTTGAACAGAAACAATTAAATGTGTTGGAGTTGCTTAGTCAAAGCCTAGACCCCAATCCAATTGAGAATCTGTGGTCAGACTTGAAGATTACTGTTCACAATCGGAGAGCAAAATGAAGGAGCTGGAGCAGTTTTGCTTCAAGGAATGGGCAAAAATCCCAGTAGCAAGATGTAGCAAGCTCACAGAGACTTATCCAAAGCGACCCGCAGCTGTAATTGCTGTATAAGGTGGCTCGTCAAAGTAAATCACTTTTTTAAAGGGGTGAATAGTTAAGCACACTAAGGTTTTATGTTGTTCTGTCCTATTTGTTGTTTGCTTCACAAATAAAAAAAATCACATCTTCAAAGTTGCAGGCATGTTCTGTAAATGAAATGATGCAAACCTTTAAACAATCCATTTTAATTTCAGGTTGTGAGGAAACAAAATGCCAAGGGGGTTGAATACTTTTTCAAGGCACCGAAATTTATGGAGAATATGTATATGCCTTTGATGGATTGTTTTGTCAATGGCACTTCCAGGCCCCTAGTATAGTGCTATCTAACATAGGAAAAGGACTGTGCATGTCCATACTGGGTTTTTATTTCTGTGAATCACATAGGTACTGAAAAGAAAACCACAGTACACATGTGCACAATCCTTGCGCATTAACGCTACTGTAACATCTTCTGTCTTAAGATATTTATTGAAAATGTAACATTTACAACACAGAGAACATACATAAATAGGTGCTTGTAATTACACACCAGTGAAACGCGTTGAAATGTTGCCTGCAGGTTCTGTAGATGCTGTAAATGATTATGTTGTGTTAGTAGGCAACCATATATCCATTATGCAGATAGAGTGGGATCAGGGTCCTTAACCATAAACTGCTCAGTTGCATAAATCATGTGTCAATTGCTGTAGAGCAGATCTGCCAAATCTCATAAATGTAAATAAAAATTTAACTGATTGAACAGTTAATCCATGCAAGGCATAGGAAATATTTTTCTATACACCTTTCTATATGAATCAAGTTTTCTAAAGTCCAGATCTGTTGAACTTGGGTAGCAAGAACACCGGGCTCCTGCTGTCAAATGCCGACACGGCCTTCCTGATTACCTCATGCTGAGCATAAAAAGATAAAGTCTGTTGGGCTTTTACATTTGAGCCTAGTGGCTCATCAGACCAGTGCTTATCTCCGTTTTCTGTAGCATGAAGTGACTATGAGTTCAACTCCTCCTGGATGGGATGCTAGTCCATCCCAGGTTACCTTCCCATTATTTTTTGCTGGTACCCATTTATACTGCTGGGTGGATGGAGGCACACTTTTGGTTAAGACCTTCCCCAGGGGTCTTAGCATGGCGGGGGTCTAACGGGGATTAGAACCCATGACCTATACATATTTTAAAAATTAGTCCTGCAACCAAGCAAAGTATGCTGTCCTATGTTGGTGAGAAGTGGTCTCATCCTATCTCTAAGGGAAAGCCATGACACCCTGGGAAGGAAGCTCATTTCAGCCATATGTATTTGTGATCTTGTTATTTTGGTCATTACCCAAAGCTCGTGATCATAAGTGAGGGTAGGAACATAAATCGACTGGTAAATTGAAAGTTTAGCCTCCTGGCTCAGCTCCCTTTTTACCATGACAGACTGGTACAAGCTCTGCTTTACAGCAGAGGCTACCATGATCCGCCTGTCAGTCTCCCGCTCCCTCACTTGTGAACACGACTCAGAGATACTCAAACTCCTTCTACTTGGGGCAGGACCTCATTCTAGACCCCACTAAACTGCTTGGATACGCCTAGAAATTCTATCCATAAATATTATGAACAGAACCAGTGACTAATGACAGGCTTGGTGGAATCTAACCTCGCCTGAAAAAAAAATTTACATGTTGCTACCAATGTGGATCAAGCTCTGGTTCCTGCAATACAAAGACCAAAAGGCCCATAGCAACAGGTCAGGTATGTAATAATCAGAGCATACTCCACAAGATAGCCTGAGGGACATGGTCAAAAGCTTTATCCAAGTCCACCAAGCACATGTAGACATGTTGGGCAAACTCCCATGCCCCCTCCAGGATCCTGTGGAGTATGTAGAGTTGGTTAAGAGTGCTGCAGTCAGAAAGAAAACCAGTTTGATTCCACGGTAGTTGGAACACACCCATCGGCACCCCTTTTTAAAAAGGAGATTTACCACCTCGGTTTGCCAATCCAGAGTTACGGTCCCCGATGAACATGTAGTGTTGCAGAGATGTGTCAATCAAGACAGTCCTGAGCAGACGACCTCTGCCCCAGTAATGGGCGGACCTCCTTCTGAAACCCCAGGCTCTTCCTCTTCCACAAAGGGCGTGTTGGTGGGATTAAGGAGGTCCTCGAAGTATTCCTTCCACTTCCCATCAACATCCCCAGTAGAGGTGAGCAGCTCCCCACTTCCACTGTAAACAGTGTTTTTCAATGCTGTACTTGAAATTCATGCATTATACTACAAAAAAGTATAAAACAGCATTTTTAATTACAACCTAAATGGCCTACATGCACATGTACACTGCACATTTCTGGGTGTTAGTCCCAAGGCCTACATGCTATATTTAGGCTTCTAAAAATATTGGCAGGCTATTTAACTGGTAATACATCTATAGCAACTTTCCTGGCTTTAGCTACTAAAGTCTAAGTTTACTAGGCTATTTTGAACAGGGTAACATATGTTGTATTAAGCACATATAGAGGTTATTATATTAAGTATGTTTATAGGGGAATAGATGTGGCCTTATTAGTCAGTCCAAAGATTCAATAATTTTTTTGTGGAAATAAATTATATCTGGCTATTCGGTATGCAAGGGTTTACTTTCCGATCTAAAAACCTAACTGAACCTTAATCTAACATTCATAATGACAAAATATAATTTATCTTTTTTGAATTTTAATATGGTTATTGCCCTTTATAAATAATCATTTACTCTTTGTGACTTATACCTAATTTGTAAAGATTTTTGTAAATAATTTCTAAGCTCACTTACTTGAGAGCACGTTCTCTTCCTGTGAATTTAGGTTTCCAGGCATTTTCTTTATCCTTCCCACCATTTAGCATCCAAGTCACATAGCCAGGCATCAGCCTTCCCAAATGCTCTCTAACTCAAGGACTTGGGATGGTGTTGGCATTTTTCCCACCAATAATGCACTTTCGTGGCATGCCACTTAAAACACAATATTTACATTGAGATTTTAAAGATGATTATATCATTATGTGTATCAGATTAGGCAGAAATTAAAATTATTCTGTGGTTGAGGAAAATATATAACTCTCTTTTATATGAATCAAAACGTTGGCCTGCATCAAGTAAAGAAAACCACTAAGAAGATTGCTGAAAGTTCGACACTGAACAAAAACATTAACTCACAATTATTTCTTTTTCAAAATATTTTTAGACCATATGGAAATATTTCAACAAAACAAATATTATTTTATTCTTGGCTTAATAAAGCAATTTTCTTTTTACAATTCCTAAGTTATCAAAGCATGAACCAACCAGGGGTCAATGGGCAAAGTTCACAGCACTCAGAACCGAGTGTGCACACCATCTGCATCACGTAAAGCTGAATATCTCTGACGCATAAAGTTAACGAGATGCCACATGTGTGCATCCTGTGCGGGCGTGGTCCCACGTGATATTTTAAGTGGTAGAATTCAGCAGAACAAATCATTCAGTTCATCAATAAGCAAGATTTATGATCATATTTTAATATAGATCACAATTATCTTTTTGTTCAGTGTAAATTGGATTTTAAACTGTTCAACAAATAATAAAACCTGGAAGCATGGGGGTGAACCCTCATCTTTGGGGAACAAAATAATCTTGAAAGATCAGTATCAGAGATCACTTAAACCTTTGGTGAAATCAGATCAGAAAAAAAGCAGTAAAATTATTTTATGTCTATGTTTAATAGTAAAAGCAAAACGTTATTACATGTACACTGTGAAGAGAACTCAATGGATTGGGACTAAAGAGCTGTGTGGCATTAAGAAAACAACTTGTAAGTTGCCCTGTGTTCACCCTGAGACCTCGGTGTCCACAATGTCCAGTTAATGTCTCTTAAACTCTGCCGTAATTCCCAAATTCTATTATGATTGGCATAAAATCATTATTAATTGTGATAATCGTGGCAAAGTTTTTAACAGTCAAACATTTTGTCACAATCATCACAATTTACCAAGTTTTCAAGCTCCAAAGATCATCGGAATTTGATACCACGACCCCCCCACTCTCATCTTCCTTCCCTCAAATCGGGAGATCATGGACATCGTGGCTCCAGTGCTTAAGCTAATTTACTGTTATTCTGATACTACAAAGGCTTAAATTTACTAGGAAGCATAAAGATTTGACCCTTGAAAAATAGAAAAAAGTCATGTGGTCTGATGAGACTAGATGTTCCCCGTTTCTCAGACATAGGCATGTCAAGGTGATGAATTCATGTACAAATCATGACTTGTGCCTACCATATAGTCTATCAGTGTTCTGATCTAGGGCTGCCTCAGAATTAATAAATACAACTACATTACATACTTCCAGATGGAAAACTAAACCAGTCTGAAGAAATATCACAAGTTGATGTAGAGTCTTTATGTGTGATAAGACAAAATGCTGAGTCAAAATTGACAGAAATGCCTCAGTAAGTATTCAATTAATTAACTATCTGAATATACAAAGTGAAAATGTAACAGAGTAACAACCCTACAATGACACATTTCAAATTTTTGTCTAAAGTGTGGATATTTGTAGATTTTGTCCTTTATAAACTTGCTCCACAATCATGGTGCATCAAAACAGTATTTAACAATACAGAGTATATCGACTTGCAGCAATGCTTTTAATGTTCCATAAAGCGCCTGTTGCTACTTTAAAGGTATTTAATCCTATTGAGTTAGGTGGTTGAGTTGCCCAGGTAAACTGTAGGAGGTAGCAAGCTGCTGAGTAATCTGACTGCATGTAACAAACTACTGCAGAGTCTGCTGGTGGTGGCATAGATGCTCCTGTATCTTCTACTAGATGGAATGGGAGTGGTTTTCCACAGTTCTTGTGAGTGTGTGAATACAGTGGCCATTTTAAGAGGGGTTGATTTTGGGTATAAACAACCTGATGATCTTTTCAGCTTTTTTCACATTCTGCCGTAGGGTCTTGTCGTCAGAGACTGTGCAATTCCTGTACCACACAATGAGGCAGCTGGTCGGGACACTCTTTATTAATCCTCTTTTCACTCTTTTCAGCTTCCACCAGAAGTAGAGATGTTATGGGCTTTTCTTGGATTAGCAGGTGGCATTGAGAGTGATTTATTGCCCTTTGCAGGATAAGGATTCATGCATAACAACGAGGTAAATGTTGATGCATTTCCCCTGTGTGTTCTTATCAAAACCTATTTATGAGTCTATTTTTTGTGTGTTTACAGCTAGAAAGAGTCTGGTAGTCAGAAAGAGCGGTGAGCAGACGTGTGCCTATCTTTGAAGAATATTTAGTGACTGTTTCATTTATTAAGAATATTCAATTAGCATTCATGACTGTTGAATTGTGTGTGTGTGTCAGAGTGAGATGACCAAAATAAAAAGCAGCTGAAAAGTGCTAGTCTAAACCAAGTTGGACTGAAAAAGTGGACTACAAATGGGGTGGGCTGTCTGCATGTTTCTCGGTCTTCAGTATTCCAAACTTCATTCATTCATTCATTTTCCGAACCGCTTATTCCTAATTAGGGTCGCGGGGAGGCTGGCGCCCATCTCAGCCGA
>JBCNYG010000019.1:15062930-15075590 GCA_039654305.1 Porochilus rendahli
AACTCCACACAGAAACGCCCGAGCTGGGAATCGAACCCAGGACCTTCTTGCTGTGAGGCAGACGTGTTAACCACTACCCCACCATGCCGCTCTTGTATGTATATTAATCACAATGAGGTTTAAAATCAGTAGTGTTTCTCACTCCACTGTGTGTGACACTGCCATGATGCCAACTAGACACAAGTCAATCATCCATTATCATGTGGACCTTCTTTTAAAAATTATTCAATTTATTTTTGCTGTGAGAAATTAAAGCTATTTCTATATAGTTATTCATATAATAGAACATAAAAAAAAATTAAAAATCATACAGTGGTGTGTACAACTGCATTCACAGAACATCACAAAAAAGAAATAAAAGACCCTATTGCACACCCTAGCAAGAGGACAAGTACATAAGCATCTTTAGTTTGAAAAACAGATGCCTGACAGGTCCTGAATTGGCAGCTTCATTACCTAGTGCCCCAAAACACCAGTCTCAACTTCAACAGGGGAAACTTCTGGATGCTGGCCTTCTAGGTAGAGTTGCAAAGAGAAAGGTATATCTATTGGTTAATAAAAGGAACAGATTAGAATTGGTAAATAAATGGACATTTATAAGGTGCAGAATAAATGAAAAGATTCCAGAGAAGCACTTGATGCCATCTGTCAAGCATGGTGGGGAAAATATGATGGTCTGGCTTTGTGATGCCAGAATACCCATAGCTTTGGCCAATGTGGGACAAAATGATGAGATGGAAATATAGACTTGACAGCACATAGGTGTGGTTAGGAAAAGATTCAGCAGGCATATGCATTAAACGGTACCCAGATCTCACTGTCTACTATTCCAAAGCATCTACGAAAAAGTACACTGATAAAATAGGTTTTGGTTGGAAGGACTCATCAGGTGGGGAAGCCTGATGGGACAAGGAATCCAATTTGGTTTTACACTACTGTGGATGGCAGGGGTCTGTGAAATTGAAGTTGAAAAAAAAAGGATAGTCCAACAAGCATGTCTGGGGTTCCGTTTCTTGTCCTTTTATAAATACTATAGGTTTTTGTGGTTGGTGAAAACAATGAATGGATGTTTGACACCCTCCAGCCAATGCTGTCACTCCTCTAAAGTGAGCTTAATGGCCAGTATCTCATGGTTTCCCAAGTTGTAGTTCATCCTGACAAATGAGAACTTACAGGAAAAGTAAACAATTGGATGCATGTTGGATCTTACTCATTGTATTTGAGATAAAACAGCCCTGATTCCTGTGTCTGAAGCATCCATTTAGATGATGTACAGGAACTCTGTATCTGGATTCATAAGAATCAATGCTGTGATGAAGGCTGCATTAAGCCCTTTGGATGCTTTGGTAGCTTCATCATTCTGTACTAGCTTTTTTCTTGTCGCTTTATACCAGGGAAATAAGTGGGCAGGCAATGATACAGAAATTCTGAATAAAGCACCTCTATTTTTAAACCCAAGGAAATGCTGGAGAACTTTTGTGGTGACAGGTCAGGGGCAAAAATCTACCTTCTGCTTTTCCATCATTGCCCTCACAGGTCAAATGATGTAGCCCAAAAGTGCAAATTGGGATGTTTCACAGCTGTTTTTTGAGTAAATGCTGGAGTGTGTCCCTCATGTGCTGAATGTGTCTCAAGAGAAGGAGAGTTAATAAGAATGTCATCAATGTAAGCAATTATGCATTTATTATATCATCATGCTTATCATGATCATGCATATCATGATTATCAGGCACTGAAACACTGAGGGGGCACCAGACAGACCTTATGGGATGACTATGTATTCGTAGTGCCCCCTGGTGAAGTATGAGTATCAGTATGAATGGAGAATATCTGTGAACAGCAGGTTTCACAGATTCTCAATTGAATTCTGATCTGGACTTTCACTGGGCTATTCTACCACAATAATGTTATTTGATCGTAACACTTCTTTTGTAGTTATGGCTGTATGTTTGGGGTTGTTGTCCTGCTCAATGGTGAATCTCTGCTCCAGTCTCAGGTTTTTCCAACATTGCCCTGTATTTGGCCCATCCATATTCCCATCAACTCTGCTTCCCATCTGACCAGCTTTCCTGACCCTGCTGTAAAAAAGCATCTACACAGCATGATGCTGCCACCAACATGTTTCAGGGTAGGGATGATGTTTTTTCTGCCACACATAACATTTTACATTTAGGCCAAAAGGTAAATTCTAATCTCATCTGACTACTTATCTGAGTACTTTATTTTCACATTCTTGTAGTGTACCCCACATGGGTTGTGGCAAACTGCAAATTGACTGCTTATGAACTTCTTTCAACAAAGGCTTCCTTTGTGCCACTTTTCCATAATGACCAGATTTGTTGGTGTGTGAGTAATTGTGGATCTCTGTGGATCATGTCCATGTCTTGGCAGGTTTGCAGTTGTGCCATACTCTTTCCATTTTAGGAATGATTGATTGAACAGTGTTCTGTGAAATGTTCAAAGCTTGTGATTTTTTTTAATAACCTAATCCTGCTTTAAACTTCTTTACAGCTTTATCCCTGACCTGTCTGGTGTCTTCCTTGGGCTACATCATGCTGGTTGTTTACTAATGTTTTTAAAGGAACCTCTGAGGCCTTCAGTAAACAAATGCATTATATTAAGATTAGTTTACACACAGGTGCACTCTAGCGCACGCTGCCTTTGAAGGTAATTGGTTGCACTTGATTTTACTTAGGGGTATCAGAGTTAACAGGGATAAATACAGATGCATGCCATGTTTTTCAGATTTTTATTTGTAAAAAAAATTAAAACCATCTATCATTTTCCTTCCAATTCACAATTGTGCCAATTTGTGTTGGACTATCACATAAAATCCCAATAGCATACATTCATGTTTGTGGATATAACATGGTCAAAGACACATCAAAAGAGTGATATAAAGTTGTTGTATGTGAATACTTTTTATTTTCTGCCTACCATATGGCACTGGCCCAGTGACGTGCAGCACAAGTGAGAATTACCAGCAAATGGTGTGATCCTTTGGGGTTGGTAGTGTTGTTAAAAGAGGAGAAATACAGTGAAAATTCCAGAAACAAATCCTGATAGGTGGATTTTTTGGGTGTGGCCACTGGGGGAAGACACAGCATGTGTAGAGCAGCAGGTCTGGCATCGGGCAGAGGTTGAGCATTTTGTGCTGGTGCAGAAACTCCAGGCTGGTAAAGGTAAGCTTAAATTGTTTGCACTTGCAGAGTGCTCACAGGGAACCCTACTGTTTATGAGCTTTACAGTGTTATTTACTGAATGGCTCAAGATCATCGCATGGACAACAGAGACACAACATTGCATGCACTACAGGGGGTACTACAGTTAAAAAAGTGTTTTAATGTATAACCCCCAAACAAAACATGCACATTCCCCAAAATCTAATGCAGACCCTGCCTTTTTTTAACTCCTCCAAGAGGTTGCACATTTAACAGCTTGTTGGTAAAACTGGATGTCCAGGGCATGTAGGGTCCCTGATAATCCCACTGGCTCTCCTCCAAGGTATGCTCACTGAGTGGGGGAGGGGGCTGCCTCCAGGGCCTTGTGGCCCTGGACTCTTTACTCTGGCTGCCCTGGGTGGCTGGGACCTGGCGGGGTCGGTAGCTGCCGGTCCTGGCTCGCTGTGGACTCTGCCCCACTGCCGCAGGGGGCTCTGGCTGCGGCTTTCCTCTGCCACTCTCTGAGTAGGCCTGGGGTTGTCTTTAGTATGAGGTGGCTTGGGTTGGTGCTCCGAGGTTCCTGCTGATGGACCGGGTGCCTGGTCTGCCCTGGTCTGCTTCTGGCTGCTGTGAGGGTGTGGTCACAGTTACACAGTCTTGCTCATCACTTGTTGCCGATCACTCACTTATTCCACATGTTTTGCATGCTGGCATGATCACTATGTTGTCTTTTATTTATCTACTGCTTTTTGTATATATATATATATATATTTTGTATATATATATATTATATATATAATTTTTTTAATCACTTTTTATAATTTTTTTCCTATTTTTTTGTCCTTTCTCTTTTATTTATATTTATTATTTTAATGTTGTTTAGTTTGGTGTGGAGATATTATTATTATTTATTATGTTTATTTTTATTTTCTCTTTTTCTTTCTTCTGTCTCTTTGACTGTGTAGTTTTTTCTTTGGTGGATGTTATGATACGTTTGTGATATGTCTCTTTGTTGTGATTATTACTTAACAAACTTTTGATTAATGTCAGCTCTATTTTTCTGTAAAATCTGCAGGAAATTTTATGTTGTATTTATGTACAGACATAGCGGTTTTGAAGGGTTGTTGCTTTATATCTCTAATGTTTTTGTCTCCTCTTTTTTCTTTTTACTTATTCTTTTGCTTCTGTTACCCGTCTTCTTTCTTTTTTTGTCCCCTTTTGTCAAGTCCAGCAAGATTACATAGATTCCATAACAAAAATCAACAGTAAATAAATAAATTAATCAAATTATCAAGAGGAACCTTGTATCCATAAACCTCCCCTTTGAACAGCAAATTTGTTTGGCACAACACAGCAACCAGACTGCCATTCTGCTTGCTATGATGCTGGACAGGACAGGTGTAAAAAAATAAAAAATAAAAAATAAGAGGCACATACTGTCTGAAACAATGGGCTTACGACCGCCCTTCTAACTCATTTATTTGTTTTATACTGGCTCAATACTTACTGGCTACAATAAAGAAACTTCTCTGCCTGACCTGGTTTATTCTGAATATTTCGGAAGCTCGCGTCGATCCGTCACATCAGCCGAGCCGAGATTTCAAGAAACTTGAAGCAATATGGAGGGCAGAGTTCTCAATTTGTTTAGATCTCCTGAAGTCCATAATCATCTCTACTTGCTCCATTTATCCCCCACCAGTTTATTTAAGACAATATGCGTGGAGCTGTCCTGTGATGGCCTGGTGAGCTGTCCAGGGTGTACTCTGCCCTCACCCAGAGTCAGCTGAGATGGGCGCCTGCCTCCCTGCGACCCTAATTAGGATTAAGTGGTTCAGAAAAAGGAATGAATGGATGACTGAATATGTGTGGAGCAGGACACACTGGATGTGCACGTCTACTTAAGAATTTAGACTGCACAGGGACTAGATGGAAATCAGAACATCTCATAATTTTTGATTGACCACACCTACTCAGATCAAAACGTTCAGGCTACTTATTATATTTCTCTTACACAGCTCCACAGTTATGGAACAGCCTTCTAGTTCATGTTCAAGAAAACATACTTGTTCAGACAAACATTTTGTTAATAGATTTTATTTAGTGTAAAGGTCCACATCTGGGGTTCCCAGGCCGAGTACTGGGATAGAACTATAGGATAGGACAGGATGGGATAGAATAGGAGATGATTGGATAGTGTAGAATACGATAGGAAAAGAAAAAGATAAGACAATAGATTTTTAATAATTCCTAAGAAAGTTCTTGTGCCAGAGAATGCTTCAGAACAGGTTACAGTTTATTGATTAATTTCTGAACCGCTTATTCCTAATTAGGGTCGCGGGCAGGCTGGCGCCAATCTCAGCCAACTCTGGGCGAGGGCAGAGTACACCCTGGACAGCTCGCCAGGCCATCGCAGGGCAGAAACACGTTAACGGCTATGCAGCCTACTCTTGACGAAAATCAGCAATTTTACTTTTACATGCCTCCCACCAGTGCAACTGCATTTGATAACCCAGTTAGCTGCACTAGGGGGAACAGCAGTGACAACCCACTAATAGTGGGGCTTGAATCCCCGATATAAAATAAGGCTCCATATAAAATGATGGTACATGGTAGAATATCTGAACAAGAGATAAATGGAATAGCAGCATTGTGTGAGACAATTAAGTGACAGGTAGTATTGCACATACAGTGGTATGCAAGAGTATTCCTACCCCTACACACCGGGTGGTGTGTTACATTTGGGCCAAAATGTTCACTTTTGGTCTCATCTGACCAGAGCACCTATTCTGGTTTGTGTAGATACTGACAAAGCTAATAATGGCAGAAGGTATGTCAGAATCTGGTGAAGAGTTACAAAAACAAGGTGGATGGGTCCCAAAAAGGAAGATATGAGATGTCTCACATATTTGGACTTGAGGATGCCATAGCTACATCTGATGCCGCACTTACAGGGTTATGCTTACCACCATTCCACAAACAGGTGGGTTTACAAATCAACAGAACAAACTGGGAGAGAGCAAATATTTTCTACTTAAAGATAGTCCCTTTTTAGGACATGGCAAATATACCAGTGATATGTGAGCAAAATGGTTGTGAGAGGATATTATAGTTTTTGGAGGACAACAGAAAGGTAAGAGCAATCCCAATGGGCCATAGAAAAGGACAGCCTTCACAGGAGAGGTTAGAACAGATGAAGATTTAGTAAACTAAACCTTCCAAATGTGGCCTGCAAATGCTGAGAGTATGATATAAATCAGAGGATGAAGAATTTTTTAAATCAATGAAGATTGCAAGGAAACATTTGGCAGTCATGACAAAGTGCTATCTCATAAAATGAAAAAAGACAGCTCGAGAAGAAGCTAAGACTTTTAGAAGAAAAGAATTTGTGGATTTTCATTATTTTAGTAACATTTCAGTGCCTTGGTGGTCCTCCTAAAATTGCCTTAATTACGCTGAAATTTTTACTGGAAACTGTTCTCAAGTATTGTAACAAAATTAACTTAGGGACAATAAGGTTTAAAAAAGTTTATGAAAAAATGGCAAAAATGATGTACCCTGATATGGGGCCTATCCTTTACTCTCATACACACCATCATTCATTCATACAATGTCAAACCAAAGATGCGTTGTAGACATTTGTTCACACACAAAAAAGAAATGGGCATGAATACATCAAAAATATATTTTCTCATCAAATGTGTCAAGATAAAAATGAAAATAATTGTGTGTGCAATGTATTTGATCAAAGTATAATGAACATTTGATTTAAATTTTTTTTTAAAAGTATAAATTTATATTTAGCACTTTTGTAGTATCTCATTTTCAAGAGTGACTTTCAATAAGTATGACGGGAAACTCATTTCCACGTTCTTTAACTTTACAAGCTGTCATATATGAAAAAGTGCAAAAGACAATGAACAGTGCTATTAAAGCAAAGACACATATTAAGTTCAAGAGATAAAGAGAAGTGGTTTTCACATAAAGCAATATATTCTTGTTTATTAACTTCATTCATTCATTTTCTATTTTAATCCTAACTAGTGTCATGGGGAGGCTGGCGCCCATCCCAACCACCTCAGGGCGAGGGCAGGGCACACCCTGGACAGCTCGCCAGGCCATCACAGGGCCAGCACTCACACTGGGGGGATTTGGAACATCCAATTAGCCTACTGTGCATGTGTTTGGACTGTGAGAGAAAACTTGAGCACCCGGAGGAAACCCACACAAGCACAGGCGAGAAACAAACTCCACATTGCTAACCACTAAGCCACCGTGCCACCTTCATTCAATAACTTCTTTATCAAAAATCCTTTCAAATCCAATGTTTTTTGTATGCTGCATCATCATAAATATTTCATCACCTATATTTCGTGACTTTGACAGGAATATTTTCTCCTTTGCAAGTGTTAACTGCTCAAATATTGGAGTAGTGTGTTAGCAGGCAGCTGATATTTGGAGATAAATCATCATCAGGAATTAATTTCTTCTTTGTGACCTTCAAAGGTCGTTTTATAATTTAGTGATGAACTCAGCTGCTTGTGTATCGTCCTTCAGGCAAATTGGCTTATGCAAACCATTCTGACTAAATCAAATCACAGTGAATGGATGATACAATAACCAAGGTGAGTGAAAAAGTTTACACAGCCTCAGGACACAACATTTAAGTGTGCTTGATTATACAAGCATTTATTCATTATACTGAATCTCTTAAAAATTCAGAACACACGAAAAAAATTAATGAAATAAAATAAAACAAACAAACAAATAGATAAATAAATAAGAGCTGCATGGTGGCACAGTGGTCTCACAGCAAAATGGGCTGGGTTCGATTTGCAGTCTCAGGCATCTCTGTTTTGAGTTTGTATGTTCTACTTGCATGGGTTTCCTCCAAGTATTCTGCTTTCCTCCAACAGTTCAAAAACATGCACAGTAAGCCAATTGGCTGCTCCAAATCCCCCCAAGGTATGAGTGTAAATGGTTATGTTTGTCTGCCCTGCCATAGTCTGGTGAGCTGCTAGGATGTGCCTCTCCTTCACCCAGAGTTGGCTGAGATGGGTGCCAGCCTTCTTGTGACCCTAAATAGAATTATGCAGCTTAGAAAATGAATAAATAAATAAATACATTTAAAAAATAGAGTTAACTTTATAACAAAGGTACAAAAAATTGTCATCAGTACATTAAAAAGCAGCACACTTACTGTGACTATGAATTAATGATAGGAGTCTTCCACCATCTTTAGAGGACAGGTCACCTGCAGCTTTGGCCATAGGTCACTTAGATTCAGGATGCAAAAAAGGGCCAACATTGTAGAAGGTGAAGAGTGTAAAATGAACAGGGTGATGATGACAAATTATTAACAAACCCTGCATAATGCTAACTGTATGACTTTGCTGAAGGGCTCTGCATGGTGTGCACACTCAAGGACATCCAGGTGTTATACTCCACCCTTGTCAGTTCAGAAGGAGTGAAATAGAAGAAAATATACAGTCTGCATTCTGCATTTTGTCAGCATTAATAAGAATCCTTTTTCAGTGGAGATTTGCAATGTGTGTAATAGTAATATAGCCGATTTCAAAGATCTTTAACTTTACAGCAATCATAGAATTGCAGGATAAATTTAGTATTAGAGTAAGAGATTGTTTTCCCATTACAACATATTATTTTTTAAATTTATGTTAAAGTAGTGCCATTGGCCAATGTTTATACAACATTACAAAGCTGTGTTGGTTTGGTAATTGAGATGTGTTTTGTTTTTGTTTTTCTGCTTAAGGATTTTCCATTTCTTTTTGGTATTTTTTTTAAACATGAAAATCTCTGTTACATATTGTTAAACTGTCTTTAGCATGACTGGTTTAATTATCAATTTGTAATAAATGTAGTAATAACTACATTGACCTACGCTCATGGGGACATGGGAGAAACTTTATTCATAATCAAACACTGAACAAAACCTGCTTAAATCTCTAAGATAAATTTTCCTTCTTATTATATATAGAGAGGCCTTAAAAAACAACAGCACAAATGTCAAACATGTTGTATATAATGATGAAAATTGAAAAACAAATATATGTACTCAAGTGTACTTACCAAATTCTCGTGGGTAAAGGTGAATGCCCATGTTAGCATGTGCATGTGGTATGATCACAAGTCTGATACCTTAGCCACTCCTTGATTAATCCACAAGGTGGAGCTTGAGATCAAAACTGTTTGTTTGTTGTCAAATGACAACTCTGGCTATAAAAGCCTCTTAAAAAAAAGTTTAGGTTTGTGAAAAGTGAAGATGCCACGACTGCCACAAGCAAGCAGAGACCAGGCCGTGGGAATGCTGAGTGCCGAAATTACCACTGAAAGGGTGGCAGCACACTTTGGCGTGCATCTCTTAACTTTTGTATGCCTTCGGATATGCCACAGACAGACGCGAACCACCCAAGACTGAGCAAGATCTGGCCAGCCACCTGTCACTAAACATACACAAGACCTTTGTATCCAGGTGATGCATATGAGGGACGGTTTCCGTCCAGCAACACAGATGGTGGCTGAGGTTCCTGGTACTCGCCGCAACCACATCAGTGCTCATACAGCCTCAGCCATACAGGCTCAGGTGGCGTTCATGATTTCCCACCTCTCGGGAAGAGCGGCTGTGTGGGCCACAGCTGAGTGGGCTAGAGGGTCACCTATCTGTCTACAATACCAGGAGTTCAAGGAGACACTCACCCGAATATTTGATCACTCCTACCCAGCGCGCGACGCATCCAGGGCCCTGCTTGGGTTACGTCAAGGAGCAAGAAGAGTGATCGATTACGCCATAGAGTTCTGCACGTTGGCCGCCAACAGCGGCTGGAATTCCCCAGCTATTAAGGACGCCTTCGTCCGTGGGCTCCACGAGGACACAGAGAGTTCCACTCGTATCCGAAGGTGTTGTCTAGCACGGAGCAAGCGCCCCCTCACGTCCTGGAAGAGCCCATGCAGTTAGGACGTGCCAAGTTAACCCTGGAAGAGCATCAGCGCCGCCAGAGAGTGGGAGCGTGTTATTACTGCGGGCAAGCCGGCCATCGAGCAGTTTCTTGTCCGGCCAAGGAAACCGGTTCACTGGGCTTACGGAGTGCGCGGGTAAGCAGAGACACATGCACATCTTTTCCACCTCGTTCATTAACCGCTGTTTCTCTGCTAATCAAGGGCAAAGATGTTTCCATCCAGGCTTTCATCGATTCGGGGGCCGATGTAAGCCTAATGGATTACTCTCTGGCCAGGAGGTTGGGCATCAAGGAGAAGCCACTAGCCCAACCGGTCATCGCCCTGCACTCAACGACCAGCAGTTAAGCCGGGTCACCCACAGGACAGAGCCCCTCATCATGTCCATTGGCGGGGATCCCACGGAGTCAATCTCGTTCCACCTCCTGGACTGCACTCATTACCCCCTCGTACTAGGGTTTCCATGGCTGAGGGCACACAACCCTCACATTGTCTGGGAGACGGGGTGATCAGGAGCTGGGACCCCGCATGCCGAACATCTTGTCGTGTTTCACTTCCTTCTGTTCATGGATCCCTGGAGGGTAAGTCAAGCCCTGTATCGCAGTCGGGCCCTCTGTATGCCAAGTCTGACAGCCCGTCCTGCCGATATCATTCGAGCTCTCCTTTCAATCACGAGGGGGTAACATCAAAGAAGGAAGGGTCATGTAAGCTCTCAGGGACCAAGAAACGACACAAGAAGAGGAGGGTGGTAAGAGTTAGCAGCTCCGAATCTGTCAGTGAATCTGATCTCGAGTCACGGACCAAGACCATGTCTGGAAAGAGACAGAGCCGGAAATGTAAGAAAGAAAAGCCAAAGAAAGAGCCAAGGTCACAGTCACTGAGATCATCGGAGTCCGAGTCCGAGTGTGAATCCGAGGAGAGCCGTTTAGGACTTTCAGGAGCACTCCGCCAAGAAGAGGACCGTCAGTTCCAGGAGGAGGCTTAAGGAGGTCTCTGGTGCTGGTGTCGACAACGTGAATTCTAGAGCACGGAAGACACTACAAGTTTTGTTCTGCTCTCTGCTCTCCTGTGTGTTTGTGCTCTTGATTACAGGCTCTGCCCCGGTTTACCTACACCTGTTCCCAATCCCCAGCGAAGGATAAAAGGGGGGCGTTGACCGGGTTCGGGTCGCCAGATCGACTTGGGCTTTCATAGCGATCGTCTCGTGCTGTCACTGAGAGAGGGACTAGAGCTATCGCTGAGCCACGCTCGCGCCACACCACGCCACGCCACGCCATGATCCAGCCTCAGTTCTTAGTGTTTACTTTCCACATGTGCCTTGTATCTAATAAAAGATCCTTGTTAGCACTTCACCTGATCCTGTCTTCTCTGTCCTGCATTTGGGTCTACCTGTTCTTGGTACCACCGTACCAATTATCAATATGATCTACAGTAAGACTAGATGTACTCAAATTGGCTAATGACTGTAGATATAACATGTTTAGACTCTAAATAGGCTTGAAATTGTGACTAAATTACTGGAACTCCATTTTTGTTCAGCATCACCAGACCACTGGCACTGTCATTGTCATTGACACCCAGGTCCTATTTTGAGGATATTGGATCATACGAACAGCTCATAAGCAATAAATATTTTCTTGAGTTTTCTTTAATTATTGAATTATTGTCAGTTACAGTGATCATTGGGGAGTGTGATGGTAAATAACATCTCACTGATGCGTTATTACTCGTAGGCCTAATCCATATGTGAGAATTTCTTTTTCTTAATGAAAGAGTTTAATAATGATTGTCTTGTCGAATTTCAACCTGATAACTGGAGCTATATTGTCTGTTAGGTTTAAAGGTTGTAGACTAATTAGTACAGTAGAGTATAGTGTATCACTGTAAACTATGCAAACAGCATACCTACTCCATTGAGTAAATTTGCTCTCTTAAAATTTCACACAGTTTACCCTAATCCCATTAGCTGAATATGAAACATGACATGCAGTGTAACTATATTGTTATATAAATTCAGTTACCCCAAAGAAGAAGAAAAAAGGCTAACACGGGCAATGACGGTGAAAAGGAACAATGGGAATGGAAGCCTGTGGATGCCCGGGCTCAGCAGTACCTTCCATATTTGATCACCTGACACACTTACAGATATTACTATCTATAGAAATTATGAAACAATTTTAGTATAATAAACAATCCCTAAAGTGTTGTAGGTAAAATGCTAGTAAAGTCTAAAAACTTTTGAGTGTAACTTAATTACATTAGGAGCTAATGATACAAATATACTGTAAAGTCTGGTTATAACTTATAATGAACTTTAGGGGACCTGGGTATTTAGTTCTTCATATCAGGAGAAGCTACTATTTAGAATAGTAAATAGTAGAACAGACTCGCGTCTTCAGGGAGAGAGCTTGTGCCTTCTTTGAGTATAGTGCTTCTTGCATCCTTTATTTTGAGCCTGGTTCCTCTCAAGGTTTCTTCCTTGTGTCAACTGAGGGAGTTTTTCCTTGCCACTGTCGCCGCGGGCTTG
>JBCNYG010000019.1:15075690-15089138 GCA_039654305.1 Porochilus rendahli
CAAACTCGAAAACGGGATTGGAGTTCAGACGTTTGTTCTTCCGACCTCCGGGAGAAAAAAAAAAAAAAAATATATATATATATATATATATATATATATATATATATACCTCAGCTCACCTTGGAAATCTGCATCGCAAAGCTATCCTTCTCCAATTTAGACTCGGTGTTGTGTTACACAAAGGCACAAATGATTGATGATGGTTGGTACTCAGATGCTGCTCGAATGCTGCTCTGATGTTGTTCAGGTGTTAATTGAATTGCTGCTTGAATTGGGTCAGCAGACAGTAGACTGTCCATTTGAGCCTGAGATTCATGCATATTAATGATCAAGTCCAGGGACCTCTGGCCATAGTCCCAACTTAAGCCTGGATGTGTGAACTTCAGATGGCCCTATTTTATGGCCATAGATAATAGTTTTTGCATTGTTACAATTAAAGAAATACAACTTTCTTCCAGTATACTTTTTTAATAATTGGTACCCATATCTGGTCTCAGGGAAAACTGAGCATTATTTTTGATATGCAACTATTCTCGCAGTTTGTACATTGTGTATGATATACTATTCCATATTACAGGAATACATGACTCTAGGACATATTACTTGCATACATAGATAACATGTAGTACTACACTTTCAAGATAAATTAAACCAAGTATTGTTATTTTAACAGAAGAACATTGCATTTTTTTTCTTTGTTAGTGTGTGTGATGGTGATTGCAAGTGTCACTCTGAAGTCTGTTGTTTCCCTGTCATGAGGGTAGGTGTCCAGGTGGGGACACTTACTCCATAGGTCTTTTGTTATGTTGGGCTGAGAGAAATCTCTGAAGGTCAGACTGTAAATCTGGTTGTCACTGCTCCATACTCCCCAGGAGATTCCTTCCGGAAGTGTTCTGGGGTAGTGTCATAAATCCTTGGCAGAATTCTGATTTTGGGCTTAAAAGGGTTCCTGTCTGGATATTTTGTAAGGTCCTGGGAGGATTCTCAATTCTTACTCTTGGAGCTGAAAGGAATCCGAGGTGTTTATTCAAGAAATAGGTGCCGGTCCGAAAAAAGGGGCGAAAGCTCTTTGATGGACCATCTGGTTATAAGGGAGTATTTTAATGATATACGACTGCTGGTACGAATTGTTGGACTGACTTTGTGTGCCTGATGACAGAGGGATTCTGTTTAAGGTTCCAGCCATGGGGTCACTGAAAGAGACCATTTTGAGAGTTCCATGCTATAGGGCCATTACATAGAGTTTAGGCACACATTTGATCTGCATGGGGTCTGCATTCCTGTATCCTATGAAGCCACTCCCCGTGGAGCATGCCAAAGACACAGCGCAAAGAGCACAACAAAACAACTTGGCAGAGGCCAAGTTCACACCAAAGAGATGACTAACACAGCTTTTACATTTGGAGAATTCATGGATCAGTTAAACTACCATAATCACTCTCTCACTGGTCTCAGGCATGATCCAAAGTTTGTCAATTTGTGTTTACATTAATATTGTTCTGGTACAGTCAATTAGATAATCCAACCATAATTTACTTTGTGTAGTCTTTTGTGTTTGTTTTTAATAGTTAGTAATAAATGTTTGTGTTAAATGTTGAGTTTGTCTGTTTCTTATAAAAGCGGAAGTCCCTGAAGTATATCCAGCAAACCTAAGTTGTTTTGATGCTAATTTATTTTAATTACAATTAAACTGTCTTTAAGTGAGCAGTAAAGAGTAGAGTCCACAGTATTGTTACTCTATGCCTGGTTTAACTAATTTGCTGAATGAAATAGCTTCAACCCAGCTGTAATTAATCCCTCATTCGAGCTAATCAAATAGTGACAATAAATTCCTACATACTTAAGGTGTCAAAACAGCCACTTTGTGAATAATTGAACTTATAGTTCATTAGTGATTCCATATATATTATTTCAGTGGAAATGCTGTTGGTTAAATTAAGCAATTTCATACATATTAATGGTGAAGAAAATACATTATCATCAATTATTTCTACATTATTTGATGGATTATGCAGGTATATAATATTTCTAATTATATTCCTACATATTTTGGTGAATAATGTGATTTATTAAATAATCCCACAGTGTTTTGTTTTCAGGATGAATCACGAGTACCAGGTACAACTGGTACAAGAAAATCCTTATTGAACAATGATTTAATGTACCATAATTACCCAACAGCAATGTACTTTTGACAACTCCTCTGTTAAACTTTATTGAAAGAGAGAGAGAGAGAGAGAGAGAGAGAGAGAGAGAGAGAATGCTTTATCCCAACAACAAACTGAATTTTGAAAGTAGAATACAATGAAAATATGTACATGTGAAATACTGTGTTTGTCTAAAGGTTAATAATATGTAATTCCATTAAATATTTTAATGTTAGTGATACCCAAGTGCTATTATATTCAGCTCCAGAAATGGCAAGCCAACCAACTAAGGAGTGTTAGGTAAGCATTAATGAGGGGGACAACTGCAGCACTGAAAAGAAAAGATGAACTTTTCAATCAAGCTAGAAATCAAAATTCCCATGGATCACCTTTGTGGTTAAAAAAGACAAAGTGTCAATTAATTTAGACGTCACAAAAATCTACACCTGCACCAGGCTGCTGTGCAAGTTACCGCATCAAATGCAGGTGTAAATGTTTCTGCTTCTATGTCTGCTGTTAAAAAAAGCAGATGGCTCATACAAGGGTAGCTTACAGCCAATCACACATGTAAAAAATGTGACATAAAAATGAAGGTAATCACAATTAAATACCACAAGAGTACAGCTGCAAGGAAAAATACTCTTAACATCAACGGTGAGTGAAAAACAATTGACTCCTTTATTCTTTGATTATAGCTCGATGCTTGATAATTTGCTCCATAACAGTATGGGAATATCTTTTGATAGTTTATTGTTTCATGCCCCTTATACCTTTTGTATGTAATGAGGTTAGATCACCTATAATGATTTAATTGGTTTATTTGTTCTGCACCATATAGCTCATGTTGTGTTGATTATTGGTGTGCTGCAGTGTCTTACACTGGTGATGTTAGAGTTGGATGTGCACTCTTATGGTTTATTTCTACTAAATAATTTTGATGTCATAAGCTACTATCTGTGTATCCTTAGTTAGATTAATGTTTTATCTCAAATCATACCCACTAGCAGAAACATAAATCTGAGCATATGAATGTCAGGACCTAGAATTCTGTTGTTTTACTTTATTTAAATGCTGTATGAAGTTACTATTTTGTGTTTAAAATAAATAATTATAAACAAAGTGTACAATTAAATATGTTTCAGATGATTAAAAGAGTAACAATTAACATTTTCTTAATCAGTACAATCCTAATCACAGTAAAATTGGGAGCCACTAAATATCCTGTTACTGCAACTTTATACATGCCTTTATACCTTTGCTTGTAAAAAATAAAAAAACCCTAAATGCTACTGGGTCAATCAAATATAGAGAAAAATGAAGACTGTTATTATTCAATAAACAGCATGATGCTAGAGAAACAGATGGAACTATCTTGCACATTATTTATTTTTCTTACATCACATAGTCTATGAACTCAAATTAATCAGTTAAAGAACAACGAGTGAATCATGATGGAAGCAATGAGAATATTTAAATAGAGCTCATACACAGTTATAGATCTTTAAAATGATTTTTGAAATAAGCATATGAAGGTTTGAGTATATTTATAAAGAAATAGTTTGGCTGAGTTCAAATTTTATCTACAAAACTGAACACAAACTCTCAAACACATTTTATCTGATCCACTACATTTGGGGTAAAGAGACAGCGCTATCCCCTCTTCCCTTAACCATTGCTGTCACCTCTTTCCATCATCATCCCTTTAACAGTAAACTACATCTAATTATGTTTTCCAGAGTGAACACATCACTCACTTACTCACTCACTAGAGCACTACAGAAGCACACTATCTAATATTCAGTAAAAGAATTACAGTTCGTCTTGGTGTCTTCACTCTTTGTTTCTTTCTTCTTGTAAAACACCTTTCCATCTGGTTGCACTCTCCATTTCACTTGCACATTTTCTGCAAGCCCATGCGCTTTCAATTTCTGCTTAACCTGAATAACAGAATAAAGAATTTTTTACTAAATAATTGAGAATTTCCTGGTAAAATGCTGTAAAAATGATCCAGAAACAGAGACAGGTTGTAATTGCAAAGTGTAAGAGTTTGATGAAGACTTATCTTCTGGCTGCAGTAGGTATATACGAAGCGGAGTCTTGTGGAGAATGAGACTCACCTGCTCCAGGATGCTGTCCATTACTGCAGGATCGTTCACATCGTTTACAGACCTCACCCCCATCTTCATGATTTGTTGTTTTCCTATGATTACTGAATGTGGAAAAGTAAAGACATACAAAACATGAACACAATTAAACTGATACTCTCTCAATATGTGGCATCTCATTTACATTTTAATCCTGGTGACGCTGGAGACCATCCCACCACATTTTTTAAGCCGCTTAATCCTATTTAGGGTTGCACTGAGGCTGGCGCCCACCTCAGCCAACTCTGGGCAAGGGTGGGGTACACCCTGGACAGCTCGCCAGGCGATCACAGGGCCAACACTCACACAACCATTCACACTCACACCTAAGGGTGATTTGGAATAGCCAATAAGCCTACTGTGCATGTTTTTTTTTGTTCAATGCGAGGAAACCAGAGTACCCAGAGGAAACCCAACCAAGCACGAGAAGAATATGCAAACTCCACCGTGCCATGCCCCTTAAATTGTTTTAATTTTTTAAATATGGCATTATATTTTTTTTATATGGCAACAACAGAATGGAATATAATAATACATATAATAAATAACTTATTAACCTTGTTTTCTTGATCTGTACAAAGAAATCTCAGCCCATGGTCTTTTAGCACAGACCTCACCTTCTGTACTAAAGACCTCGAGCCTGAGATTTCTCTATACAGACCTTGTATTTGGTTAAAACATAGTTCAACTCACCTCTGTAACAGAAGAAAGGTTGTATGGCTGAGCACAGTGCATCAGCCAGCTGACCATTATTTATATAACCACAGGAATTAGTGTTCACAATTATATTAGGTTTTGTAGACATCCAGCTGATAGTAGAGGGCTGATAGAAGTTAGTTCCCTCTGTCCACTTCCAGATCTCTCGGATCAGACCAATCCAAGTGTTCCCAGGAGTCATTCCCAATAAAATGGAAAGTTCTGTTGCATCTCTTATACTGGCCATATCTGTGTAATGGCTTCTGCAGTAATCCTGAGCTGCATACCATGTCATAGTGGTAGAGATGTAAATGTACCTCTGATTGCCAGTTTTAGTGTCTGTTAAAGTGAAAATATGTGATTACCACCTTGCTCTGTTATAACTTAAATATACTGTCCTATTTTAAACAAGTTACATCATATTCTTAAAACTAAGAACATCACTATATAATTTTTTTAGTGCACTTCAGAAAAGACAAAGTTTATCAAGATCAGGTGTTTCTGTTTAATCTGTTAAGATTTTGTAATTATTGAGCTTGATATTTAGAAACAGAGTTAAGTTAAATCAGAATGCAATTTTAACAAGAAAACCTGTTTTACTAACAAAATGATAAAAATGTAACATGTTGTTAAGTACCATCAAAGCACACAGAGGGAAATGAGCGGATACATGGCGCATCTATCCAGCCATTTAGATTCATTGCACTGCACGACTCTTGATTGTTTCGGTTGTCAGGCTCATTTTGACTCCAGTGTGTCAAATTTGTTAGTGGCTCATTTCCCATGGACCAGTACCAGTTGGTGTATTCCCTGTACAGTCCAATCCATGCACTGGAACTGAACTGCTGTTTCTGTATCTCATCATTGAGTCGGATCATGTTGTCACTACTCTGAACAATAGCGAGGTCAGTATGATGAGAGCGGCAGTAAGCCTGAGCATCACTCCATGATTTGCTCTGCTGGATCAGGTAGTATTTACGAGGGACAGACAGGTTGAAAGGGACGACTCCTGGAGACAACAGTTTTTTAAGGTTTAATGTAGGTTATGTAATTTAATATTTAACAACAATACATTATGTAATATTTTTTATGTAATGTTAATGCTTAGTGTGAAATTCTAATTTAAATCAATATAAATTATACATTATATTGTATATTATTATACATTATATTAATTCTTTGGTGTAAAAAACACAATATGTTGATTTTTTTAAGCATCTACATAAACTTGATATATCTGATATATCTAAACTTGATGCAGTTAGTGTCTCCAATAAACATTATACTTCCGGTTGGAAGAAATGTCCTGTAGGGCTACCAGCTTAGGTGGATTAAGCTACCAAGTGCCTGCTTTCTGCAAAATAGGTGGATTTATTATCAAAGTATCCAATACACCTCCAAACATGCACAAACACACACACACACACACACACACACACACACACACACACTTCTCTCACCTGTGAAAAACAGAATTATGAACAGATGCTGCTTCATCACTGAAGTATTCTAATAAAAAAAAGAAAAGAAATGTGATTAAAAAAAAGAACCGCAAATACCACAGTTCTGCACATCACCACACAGCACTACAGGTGTTGAAGGTGTGTACATTAACTGCAGCCATTGTCACCTTTGATCATACTATTCTCTTTGACAGATTACAAATGTTGTTGGAGTTAAGGAAGTTGGAGTGTCAGTATGTTTTACAGCAATGCGTCTGCTGGCATATTTCTTTTATAACTTTATACATTTAGACTGTACAATATTTGCCAGTTCATCCTTTCAAAACTGTTCAAGCTTACTCAATTTGAAGGGTGATGTTTGTAGACTGCAGCCTTTGAGTTATTCCTCAGATTTTCAAAAGGGTTTAAGTTGGCTCTGACTAGGCCATGCGAGGGCATTTATATTTTTTGCCTTTAGCAACTGTGTGGTCATCTTTGGGTCATTGTCATGTTGGAAGGTGAATCTTCCTCCTATTACTTTCTGGCAAAGAGCAGCAAATTTTACAGTATTTTGGCCCATCCATTTTTCATTCTTTCTTGACAAATGCTTTTAACTCTGCCGCAGAGAAACACCACCACAAGAGGATGCTACCACCTTCATTTTATACTGTAGGTCTCATTTCACCATAACACTTTTTTCCATTTGGCTTCAGACTCTTCAAGGTACAAAGCTCAATCCAGATTTGACCCGTTGAAAAGCCCTTCCATTTGTGATATTGGTCTCACATGCACAAAATAACCATTCCTTGCCAAAATTCCAACGTGGTTATGATCAGTGACCTCACCACAACTGTTCTAATCTATAAGTACATTGATGACTAAAGTGTTTTTGAGGCGATCTCCCCCATAACCATCTCAAAACAAAGAACATTGAAGAACTTACCATCAGCTTGCCAAATACCCAACTCCTCTGGATCCCCTAGTGTTTGGTAAAGAGCCACTGGACTCAGATCAGTACAGACAGATAAACCTCCATTAATTTATTTTGGGTCAGACGTTACATTGGATCTTCTTGTTGAGTCCACGTACTAAGGCTAACAAGCATTTATATACAATACGGTGCTTAAAATTGAGTGGCATCTCTCTTAAAAGCTTTACTCTCTTTTCTGCTGCTTTCATTAACCTGTAGTCAAATATTCATGTCCTGTCTGGTGATCTTCACTGTCCATGTCTCTGAGTAAATAACTTGAACAATTCCAAACATTGTCTGCAAAGATCCTTCACAGTCTTTTGTATAGTGATAGACTTGCTCATTTAAATCACTCATCTTTCTTATTGATGTGAAAAGAATTGTGCCATAGCTTTTACAAGTCTAGTGATCAGAAAACACAATTCATGCAATTTTACCACTTCAAGGTGAAAAGATGTACTCTAAGATGACCCAATATATAGTGAGATGTACCCAACTATAGTCAGATGTAGCACAAAGTGCTTTTAGAACAGTTTTGTGTCTTAGGCCAATTAGAAATGGGACACATCACTTTAAAAATGTAATTAAACATAAATACAGACCACTTAATTTATATTTATAGCTTGCACTTACTATTAAATTGTATTTATCATTTGTTATAGAAAACTTTAACTAACTAAAAACCGTTGTAATATTAACGCATTTGTTATCATAATGTATTTTCAGTCTTCATATTTTTTTTAATATATGGTTCAGAACAGAATTGTCAGTTGGTGCAAACAATATATTTTGTTTTATTGATTACTCTAAATCAACAGTTAACTCTATTTAAAATTTAATATCATCTTCTTACCAGAAAATCAAGTTTCAGGAAAATTAGCTAGATATTGTATGTTATTCACATTATGCTATTTTTGTGCCAGGTACATTATACATCAAAAATGTATGTATACCAAAATTAGAAAAATATTTCACAGTAAATTGCATAAGACTAATATGGTGATGGTCACTGAGACTTGCGAACAGAAGTTTGGTTCCACAGCTTTGAAATCAGCAGTCTGTGTTCCTAAAATTCACGAGTCTGTTTTTTAACTGTAATCACCTGCTGTATCAGTTTCTGTATAGCCCTTCTATAAAGAACACACATATACTAAGCATAATTAATTATTATAATGTTAACCATTACTCTTTTAAGGGTTAAGAAATAAGTAAAGTATTTCATAAAGTAGTGAAACATACCTGAAATGTGAAGGAGGTCAATATTGTAGCTTTTTGATGTATTTGAGTCTTTTGGAGGCATCTGTAAGTTTCTGGCAAAGTGAGTTACTCTTTATCTTCTTTTAGCCTAATGAATAAATGCAAATCTCCACCAACTCCTCATCCACCACCTCATCCTCCTCCTTCTTCTTTACAAAGCAGATTGTATGGAAATTGGAGATGGGTGAGGCATGACTGAAAAAACAGCACCCTCAATATGTTTATCAAGTTTATCTTAAATGTGAGTAGTTAGAAAACACATTATCCTGTTTAGCTTTTATTAGTTTACTTATACAGCACAAATATGAGCTCATTGTACTGAACTGTTATCATGCATATGGCTGCAGCAGGATAGGTTTTGGTATTATGCAAAACTGCTTAGTTTTATTTACAACACCAGGTTTAAGACTAAAATAAATCTTACACAGTGTGGTTTTAAAGGCTTTATATTACCTTTCTACACTATTTCTGTAATCATGGCTGAAATTGGTGGATAAATCCAGTTTGATTAAAAATATGTACAAATAAAAATGATAAAATTGAGTTTGCATAAGTATTCATCCCACTGGTGTGAAATCAAATAAAATCTGGAGAAAGGTTTAAGATAGAGGAGGTGCTTTACACCCAGGACTAAACATAGTTTAGATATATTAATTGTAATTTCTTGATGTAATCTGTTTGTATTTTCTGAACATTACCAGTTTAAAAACACAGGACATTTTTGAATCAATTATAAGGTCAGGTATATGTTTATTCCCAGTTATTGAGACGATTAAAATAAGTTCACCAATGTCCACCAGGGTACAGGACGGATACAAGTTTTGTTGTAGATCTTCCTTGTATCTTGACAGCTATTGGGTTGAGCATTGCTGGAGGCTTAGCGGGAGTGGGTGACAATAAGTGTTTGTTTTTTTTTAAACTGATGCAGAAGTTATCGATTTAAATTTTCATTAAAAGTTGAACACAATTCATCCTGCTGCATTCTGAAGCAGGTGGCATAGTGTGCAGGGCCAGATCTAATAAAAAAGTGAGATCTCACTCAACACAGATATAGGGAAATGGAAGAAGCTGAACATCAGCCAGTGTAGGTGTGTTAGCTAGCCCCTTGTAATTCACCTGAAGGTTATAAAACAGTCAGCATTGTGAAAAAACTCAGAGTGCAGAAAAAATACTCCTTAACAAATAAAGAGGTGAGCATCATGCTAACATCTAAACAGTTCAGAACTTCTATGTAGAGCAGAAATTGTGGTAAAAAGGTCATGTGGATTATAAAAAATTAGAAGACACATGAAAAGAAATGAAAAGTACAAATTGTCCAAGGTAATGGAGAGTCTGATAATTAAGTGAAGTGAATGCAGGAAGGGTGGAATTGCTGAGGAAGTGTGGCTGGAGTGATGATGGTAGAAGCATGTTAGGGATGAAACTACTTGGTAGGAGGAGATGAGGAAGGCCACAGAGAAGATTGATGTATTCAAGATTCAAGAGACTTTATTGTCATTATGTTCACACATAATGAAATTTTGTATGAGACTCTCAGCTTTAAAAAGGTACAAGCATAGTAATAAACAATTAACCATCAAGAGCAGAATATAAACACAAGCAATATATTTTATATTTATTTATATAAACAAATTTTTAAATTGAAATAAAAAATAGAAATATAATAATATTATATATAAACATCTGTGAATAAAAACTAAACACTAGGATATACAGTATGTACGTTGAATGCACTGTGAGATGAAATAGATAAATAGCAGCAGCAGAGTGGATATAAACTAGAATGGAAATGTAAACAAAGTAAAGTAAAGTGCGGCAGTGCAAGACAGTCATAAAGTGTGTGGATTCAATGTCCAAAGAAGAGGTACAAACAGTCCATTTCCCGGGTGGGTGGGATGTCGCTGGCATTCCTCTAGACCCGGACAGCATATACTGTGTCCAAATCTGTGTCCACAATCCCCTCAGCAGTTCCCACCACCCGGGCCAAGTCCTTTGCAGTGCAGCTGCCGTACCACACTGAGACAGAGTATACTTTCAATTGCCAGTATGTTTCAACTTCCTGAGGAAGAAATGCCATTGTTGGGACTTCTTCACCAGGTATGAGGTGTTGACAGACCAGGACAGGTCCAATGAAATGTGGACGCCCAGGAAATTAATACTGTCTACCTGCTTCACCACCTCCCCATGTGTGCAAAAAGGAGCATGGTCTGTCTTTCTGGTCCTCTGTAGTCCACTATTGGTCTTGTTGGTGTTCAGAATGAGACTGTTAGTTATACACCAGTTTATTAGGTGCTGTAGTTTATTAGGTCTTTGTAGTGGGTCTCATCATTATCCGATATGAGACCCACCACTGGTATGATGGAGGACATGGAAGTGATTGCCATAATTTAACGGAATGCAGAGGACAGAGCAAGATTAAAGATGAAAAGGGAACTGTGAGTACTTATTTTTTTAAATCATGTATGAGTGTGTTCCATTTTCTCCATTTCTATTGTGAACATGCTATTATTTATATACCCCCTGAAGTGCAAAGCAGAGGCAATCCCAGACACATTTCAAACAGCATCAAAACATTTTTATCTAAGGTACATTTAACACATCTAGGTTTTGCTAAAGTGAGCTAATTGGCTGCCAATGAATACCAGGTAGTTTGCAATGCAGTCATGAATGGTAGCTGTGGTGTACTATATGGTTGCTATAATGTTTGTAAGACATTATAAGAGTTAATCTTTTGGTTGCTTGTGTGTATATTTTGCTATAAACTAACATGTACTGGGGTGGTTCTTGAGCTGCATGGAAAAATCTTGTTTAAAGTGGAAATGTTGGAACTTTTGCCTTGATGATCTGTATAAAATATCCAGAATAGAATGAGGTTAGGGTCACAGAACAAGAATTAATGTCTCTGGGGTAATGGTGGGGCAACTACCTAGTTGTTAAGGTGTAGTAGATGTTTGACAATGTGGGTGCAGATTTTCTACATAAGTTAATTTTATATTAAGAAAATAATATGACATTATTACTTTATTGTGTTGACACTGAGTTCAACTCATGCATACCAACCACACCAGTGTAGCAAGCAGGAAATTAAAGTATTACCTGAAAACGTTTTTTTTATCAAGTCCAGACCATATAACTCCCTGAGATAAATATTATCTCTTGTCCTTGCTTGCAATTACTTTCCGACAAAAGCTGGTGATGCACATCGCTTAATAGCTGAAAAAAAAGTCTGCTCCCTTGAAGACATTTGGCTTAACTTGGTTGTTCTATTGATGGTTTCAACAACTGTTGCCTTTCACTTTAGGTTTTTTTGGGAGCTACAAAAAGCTAATTACATATGCCAAATCAATGGTAATGTAGTGAAACACTTAAGCTGCACCATAAAGACTCCATAACTAGTGGTGTGGTATTCTAACCAGTGCTTAGTACAGATTGAGCCAAAATACTGATAGCAACTGAAAAGATTCAAAACAACTAGGACAACCATTAATATATGGACTACATAGGCAATTGACATGCTCCATGATTGCTTGAAAGCCACTAACTATGAGTCCCTAAAGGGTCTGGAGGACCTTAGTATTAAAAATACTTTTACTGATACTGTACCCTCATATATTTCATTGTTTGTGAATAGGCCTCACACCCAATCGAAACATTAAATGGAGATAATGGTCATAAGTCCTGGTTCACTAAAGAACTCAGAAACCGAATCTGCCACTAAAGAAACCCCAGTGCTCAAGAAAGATAGGAGTGCATGCCTGAATGACTACAGACCAGTTGCTTTAATATCTGATGTCAAATTGTCTGTTGTTACAGTGTTTAGAGAGACTTGTCCTGTTCTATCTCAAATCTATCAGAGAACCCCTCCTTGACCCTTTACAGTTTGCTTACAGAGACAAACACTCTGCAAAATAACTTCTGACTCCATTACATACATTAGCACCTGGACTGTCTTCCTTCTTGTTCTTTCATTTTAGTTATGCTGTCATAATTTTGCCAGAGTGCCTACATGCACTCAGCATTAATAAACTCTGTTGAACATACCTAACAAACCCCCCCCCCCCTTTTTCAAATCAGCTAGGCACTAAGTAATTTAAAAATGATTTAGCACTTTTATACGTGTACAAGATACACTGTGACTAATAATTGTTATTGTTAATTATGGTGTTGTTTTGTTATTTTTGTTATTTTTGCCTTGTTATTTGTTTGAGGAATATTAATTATAAATGTCTAAAATGTATGTAATTTGTTTCTTACGATATATATAATTAAACTATTTTGTCAAATTGATGTGCAAGTGGAAAAGTCACAAATGCCTCAAGCATTCTGATTAATGCTGCCTGTTTAATAAAAACATATTATTGGCACCATTTTAAATTGAATTGTAATATATTTTAATAGGCTGCTGAAAAGTCTATTAATTAATAATATGTTGATGCACACAACTAAGTTGCTTGCTTTTGCTGTTGTTTTTCAATAAATAAGTTGCATCTTTTACACTCAGAGGATGAGAGGAATTTCAGTTTCCGTATTATGTCTTTTAGACATCTGATTTATTATGCATTCGATCAACACATTTATTTTGGGTTACTATAATTCACAACAGAGAGCCTGGATGAAGTTAGTTTTTGCTATACATCTCAAAATCATCAAATTGTCACTCACTTCATTTTGGTGTTATAGGGCAGACTTTACACTGTTATTGATTTTTATATCTTTATATCTTATAATTATATGGCTTTTATATCTTATAATTATATGGCTTAAATAATTTATGATGGTGGCACAGTGGTTA
>JBCNYG010000019.1:15089238-15114559 GCA_039654305.1 Porochilus rendahli
AGATATACAGAGACCAGATTAATCACCTTGGCCACAGGGAATGGACCAACAAACTAATTTAGAGTAAAATAGTAATAATAGTACAGCTAAAATAGTATAGGCAGGTCCTTGGTGGAGAGCCAAACTTTCTGGCCGGGTGCGCAGGCTGGAGCAGGTCGGCCATGATGCTAGCCTTCATGTGGCTAGTACCCTAAGGAGCATCTGTTTTTTCTGCACCGTCTGGTCAAGGCGTGGGCTGAGGGAACCATCACCCCTTCTTAATTGGCAGGGAAGAGTGGCATCTGGTATTCATGGATGACCCGAAATGGTGAGAGCCCAGTGGCCACTGTGGGAAGTGAGTTGTGGGCATACTCTACCCACGTGAGGTGTTCGCTCTAGGTGGACTGATTCTGGGATAGCAGGCATATCAGGCAGGTCTTCACTTCCTGGTTCAGCTGCTCTGTCTGACTATTGGACTCTGGGTGGTAGCCAGATGAATGGCAGACGATGGCACCAAGGTGCTGGCAAAACTCTTTTCAAAACCCTGATATGAATTGTGCACCTCTGTCAGAGACAATGTCTTTGGGGAGGCCATGGATTCAGAAGACCTGTGATATTAGGACCTGAGCAGCTTCTTTGGCCGAAGGCAGTTTAGGCAGCAGAATGAAGTGGGTCATCTTAGACAAACGGTCAACCACTGTCAGCACTACCTTCAACGGAGGGAGACCCGTGATGAAGCCCAGAGAAATGTGAAACCAAGGCCTGTGAAGCACTGGGAGTGGCTGGAGAATGCTCGCTCAGGACTGCATGGACGCTATGACAGAGCAATCTCCCATGTACTCTGCCACGTCCATGGTGAGGGAGGGCCTCCAAAATCGCTGATTGTCTACAGACACCATTCTATTGATCCCAGCATGGCAGGTTAGCAAGGACGTGTAGGCCCAATGTATCACCTAAGAGTGCAGTACTTCTGGTATGTACAACCAGTTGTGAGGACAGCCCTCTGGGGTGGGTATCCCCTGACTCGCCCGCTGGACCTCACTTTCTATCTGCCGGGAAACCAAATAGTCGGGAGGTAGGATAGGGTCCGGTTCCTTGGCAGCCGGCTCTGGTTCATAAAGGTGGGACAGAGCGTCTGGTTTGGCGTTCTGAGAGCCCAGCCTATACGAGAAGGTAAACCAAAACTGGCTAAAGAAAAGGACCCAACTGGCTTGCCGTGACATCAACCTCTTGGCCAACTTGAGGTACTCTAAGTTCTTGTGGTCCGTCCACACACAGGAAAGGTTGATCTGCCCCTTCCAGCCAGTGTCTCCATTCCTTCAAGGCCACTTAGATGGCCAGCAGCACCGAATGGCAACGTCATAATTCCTCTCTGCTGGCGATAGCTTGTGGGATAAGAAGGTGCATGGATGAATCATGGGATGGCTAGGACAGAACAGCTCCCACTTCCACATTGGAGGCATCCAACTCCATGATAAACTGACGCTTGGGTTCGGGTATCTTTAGGACTGGCGCTGTGGTGAAGAGTCTGGAATTTCTGAAACGCTCCTTTAGCCTCTGGACCCGACTGAAAGTTAAGTTTGGGAGAGGTTAGTGCATGTAGCTGTGCCGTGACAGAACTGAAATTGCAGATAAACTTCAGGTAAAGGTTGGCAAACCCCAGAAATTGCTGCACTACCTTCTGTGATGTGAGAGACAGACAATTAGCGACAGCACTAACCTTCTCGGGATCCATCTGGATGTGGTTGGGGGACACAATGAACCAAAAGAACAAGACCGAGGGGGACTTCGTTCATGAAGACCTCGAAGACGGCTTGGGGCATTGGTAAGCCCGAACAGCATGACAAGGTATTTTTAGTGGCTTGTGGGAGTGTTGAACCTGGTCTTCCACTCATCTCCCTCATGGATCCTGACCAGATAGTATATGTTCCGTAGGTCTAACTTGGTAAAAACTCGAACCTGCTGGAGCAGCTGAAAGGAGGGGGCATTGAGTGGGAGCGGGTACCGGTTCTTTATGGTGATGTCGTTCAGGGCACTGTAGTCAATGCATGGATGCATTCATCAATGCATGCATTCCCATTTCCCAAATTATATACAGGTTGTGGGTTTTCAACCACAGAAACCCTAATATTAGTGGGTGTCCGGAAGGAAATGGGCTCCGTATGGGACCTGCCGATAACCATGGTGAGAGTCTTTATCCTGTGGGTGACTCTGCTCAAAAGTTTGTTGTCCACTTCCGGTTGTGACATTGTAGGAGAAAGTCATTAGGAAAAGATCTTCCGATGAAACTCTTAATATACCTGCGTAAATGCCACAATTGACTTGGGAAAGTGACGACTTACAGTTATAGCTTTAACTTGACCATGAAATGAGTATTTGTAAAACTAAAGCTGAGATATAACGAGCTGCCCAGTCACTCGTCGGGGCAGGTACTCTAGCTAGCAAACTTGCAACCACGAGCTCAGATACTAGCAGCACCCCTGGTCTCACCATACACTCACCAGACGATTTATCAACAAGCCAGCTGATTTCTGAACTGGAGAAGCAACGAACCTCTCTTCTGACATGTCAACGTTAATCCGGGAGTCTGTCAAACCATTACAGACCTTGGTGGATGTGCTTCAGTGAACTGATTTAATGGCCGCCTCATCCAATTTAATGGCCCTGATAAGCACAAAAAAACAGTAAAGATAATGCAGGCCCAGAACAAGTCTCAGCAAGAGCACCTCGAGGATCTTAAAAACAGGTCCTGTAGAGTCAACCATTGGATTATTAACATTCCTGATGGCACTGAAAAGCTTTCTTCTTTCAACAAAGTTAAGCAAGCCCTCTACCAGAAACGAGTAAAGTTTATGCTTCTCTTCTCCGCCCACTTACAAGTTTCATATGAGGATGAAACATTTACTTTTGAAACTCCCGAGGATGTGCACACATTTTACAGTGAGCGAGTGATGAACAAAGAATAGGGCACATTTCACATAGTATTCACTGCTGTTACACCTGGGGCTTTTCCCTCTGCCTGCCTGAATGAAGCCGTCTGCCCCTCCCACTGTAGGCCACCACATGGATTGTTTTGAGGATATATTCATCAAGCGTCAGGGTAACTATGGAAACGGGTAGGCGCATGAGCTGTATTTACTCTGATCATGCTCCAGGAGCGATGCGTATAGATGTCTAGTGTTTTGCTCTGTCACATTGGGGATTTTGTTCACTCCCAATTGTATAGTGTTATTGCCATATATGTTGGTACCATCTTTTCCTGACTATGAGTGTAAACATGTTAACTTTATTTCAGTGAGTCCTCAGTTTAGCGGATGTGCCTTTGATGCACTCATATATACCTTACACTAAGCATTGATTTACAAAACAATTCATTTAATTATTTATCTAATTTCCTCCACACCTACTACCTCTTTTTGTTTGCTATCATTTCTTTGTGCAATGCGCAGTCCTACAGTAGAGTTTAGGTGGGACAGTCTCTATTTAAGACAGATATTGAGGCGGTTATATTTTCATACAAATGTTGATCCTCTGTTATCATAAGTTTTTGTTTTTTTCAAAATCGTGGTATATAACCATATTAAGCGACATTGGATAGGGCATGTATTTCACTCCAAATTTCCAGTAAGGGCAAGGGATGTGGCTATCCTCATACAACAGAGTGTTCCATTTGATTTATCTGACTCGACTGAAGACTTTTTCTCCTCTCTTCCTAAAGTTGATGACCACCATTTGATCATTGGTGGTGACTTTAACCTAATTCAAGACCACTACCTAGACAGGTCCTCCTCTAACCCTCAAGTGCTGTCCAAGTCAGCTAAAGTTCTTGACACATATAAGGGCAGTTTAGGATTGTTTGACCATGGAAAGCTAAATCACACTCAGACAAGGCTTTTTCTTTTCACATGTCCATCATTCATATTTGTTAGATTTTTTTCAATGGCTCAATAAGGATATATTTAGAATCGATAACTTGTATGCTTCAACATCTACCCCTGCTCTTTATAAGGAACGCCTTCAGCTACAATCCAAATTTGATTTATTGTCTTCAATCAAAACACTAAAGCAGTTATTTATCTCTAAATGTTTCTTTGAGACTGGGGACAAAGCGGGAAGGTTATTAGCTCATCAGGAGTGTACAGCCACACTATACAGATTGATCCCCAAGATCAAATCCACATCTGGTGAAGTTATCTCAGATCTGGTTGAGATTAATAAGGTATTCTGTTCCTTCTACTCAAACCTCTACTCCTCGCAGTGTACTTCAAAGGGTTGGGATGGAGATAATCCTCTAGACGAGATTTTTTTTTCTAAAATGAATGAAGATATGTGTAAGGAGTTGGGAGGTTCAGTTTCTATCAAGAAAGTAGAGGAGGCAATTATGACACTTCAGAACGGTAAAACACCAGGCCCTGATGGGTTCACTGCTGAGTTTTTTAAGCTATTCTCTGCCAGCATTGCACCAGCCTTTCAAAGAACGTATTACAAATCCTTTGTTGAGGGTCGCCTTCCCACCACCCTGTCGGAGGCCACTATCTCTCTCCTGCTTAAGAATGACAAAGGCTCTCTTGAGTGCAGCAGCTATAGGCCCATTTCCCTTTTAAATGTTGAGAAAAAGACAGAAAAAGATCCTGTCAAAGATGCTAGCCCAACGCCTACAAAGAGTCCTATTAAGTGTAATATCAACTGATCAAATGGGTTTCATGCTAGGAAGGCACTCATTCCAAAACACAAGAAGACTCCTAAATATTGTTAATACTCCTGGCTCGAGGACTCTGAAGGTGATTATTTCACTGGATGAGGAGAAGGCCTTCGACTGGGTGGAGTGAACCTTCCTTTTTCATGTTTTGCAAAATTTTGGTGTAAATCCAGAATTTATATCTTGGATTAAATTGCTCTACATCAACAGAACTGCTTCAGTCCACACAAATGGACTCCAGCCGGCTCCATTCCCCCTTCATTGTGGAACCAGATAGGGTTGCCCTCTTACCCCCCTCTTATTTGCCATGGCAATTGAGCCTCTAGCCATCATCTGGTTCCGTCAGGAGGGTGAGTTTGAGGGCATCACCAGAGCTGGGAAAGTTCATAAATCATCGCTGTATGCTGATGACCTTCTTTTATAAATGTCAAATCCAGCTGTCTCTCTTTCCGTGGTTCTAGACATCTTTAATAAATGGGTCTTTTTCAGGCTATAAACTTAACCTCCATAAGAGCATACTTCTTCCCATAAATTATTTGGCCAAAAACATACCCCCATCTTTTTTCCCTTTCAGATATGCTATAGATGGATTTTAATATCTGGGGGTGCACATTACAAGTTCAGTCAATCGGCTTTTCTCCAAAAAATTCTCTCCTCTCTTTGAAAGGTGTAAACTAGAATTTGACAGATGGTCTGGTCTCCCGCTATCCCTAGTAGATTGTGTATTTTAGTTAAAATAGTTGTTTTACCCAAGTTCCCATACCTTTTTTCACATATCCCCATCCTCCCTAAAAAGTCTTTTTTAGGACACTTGATCAACTAATATGTTTCTTTCTCTGGGGCAACAAAAATCCACGCACCAAAAGATCAGTGTTACGACTCCCAAAAGCCCTTGGAGGTTTAGCATTGCCCAATTGCTTACACTATTACTGGTCCACTTTTATACTGGATTACCAACACAGCAGATGAAGAGCGCCCAGCTTGGGTGGATATGGAATTTGCTATCTTCTAAATCTTCTAAACTCTCTCTTCAGTCCTTGGTTTGCTCCCAACTCCCTTTGGTAGCCTCCAACTTTACCTCAAACCCATTTTGACAGAGTTGACTAACTCTGTCAGACTCTGGACTCAAATTAGGAAAAGCCTAGGCCTTCACAGAGCCTCAGATCTCACCCCCACTATAAATATATATATTTCTGCCCTCTTACATAACACCACAGCATCTGGTCCCAAAGAGTCTTGGGAGCAAGAACTTAGAACCACACTGCCCACTGAGTATTAGCAACAAGTTTTATGGTTGGTTCACTCCTCTTCAATCTCCTACAGTTGCCTAAGTTACCTACAGTGTAAAATTGTACTCAAAGTCCACTACACTAACTTGAGGTTGTCCCGGATCTACACCAATGTAACTGACTCAGGTAATAGATGCAAACAATCACCAGCTGACCATTCCCACATGTTTTTTTTTCTGTCCCAGGCTTGCCACATTCTGGTCTGAAATCTTCAAAACCTTTAGCACAGCATATAAGACTGCTATCTCCAAAGCCATGTAGACAGTTCTAGCCTTTGCCACCCTGTTGGCCAGATGACTCATACTCCTCACCTGGAAGCAACTTCAACCTCCATCTCATAACAGATGGATGAAGGAAGTGCTACTGTCCATTAAACTCGAAAAATTTAGATTCTCCCTTAATGGCTCCTTAAACTTATTTAAAAAGACTTGGAGACCTCTCTTAAGTTATTTTGAATCTTTGACGCCTCTGCCTGATTGTGACGACTAAACCACCTACCCCAGTTATTTATTTAAATGTTTTTCATTTTAATTTATTATTATTATTTATTTGTTATTTAATTAATTTTTTTTATTTTAAATGTTATTTATTTAATTGTTTTATTGTTATTTATACATTTTTTATTTATTATTTATATGTATGTGTTTGTATGTATATATGTATGTATGTATATTATTATTTTTTTTCCCTCACTGCTCCCTGTTGGTTGTGGTGGGACTGTGGGAGGGTTAAAAAGAAAACAGGGAAAAATACAGAATTGAAGTCTTCCTTTTCACACCTGTACTGTCATGTTAAAACCTGTGAAAATCTTCTAAAAAGGGAAGTCAATAAAAAAAAGTTTGTTGTCCAACGATTTGGCAAAAATGGGTTGAGAGAGGGGTTCTGTCCAGAGTTGCAACCTCTTGGCCAAGGATACATCCATAATGCTTTCGTCAGCTCCTGAGCGTATAAACGCTTGCATAGGGATAGCTATACATTTAATTAATAATGTGACCTCTGTGAGCATTTTGGGGGGGGGACTGGTGTTGGGGGTTAATGTGGATTGATCCTGGCTTACCTGCATGCTTCTTAAGGACAGACAGCTTGATCTTCTGGCTGGAAACGCCTCCACGTGATGATCAGCTTGTCCACAATAGAAACGCTATCCCTCTCGCAAGCAGCGTTGGTGGTCTTCCGGGTTCAGCCCGCCATGTCCTAGTTGCATGGGCTCTCCCAGACCGGGAGAGGGCACTTGCTCAGTGTTGGGTGCAGAAACCGCCAACCCACGACAAGGCTCCAGCCGCGTGGAGGCCCCCCTGGTGGCCCGGCGACGTTCTGCTCCCTCTCCTGAAGCCGGTTCTGGATTCAAGTCGCCAAGTTAACCAGGTCCTCGAATTCAGCTAGAATCTTGTGTGGGGCTAGATGGTTCTTAATCTGGTCATTGAACCCATTGACAAAAGCGGCTTTAATGGCCAGGGAGTTTCAGCCACTGTCGACTCCCCGTGTGTGGAAATATATGCCATAGTTTATAATATCGAAGCTTGGTGAACTGGGGAGGAGTGATGAAACAGCCAGGTGAGTGTTTGAGTGAACTGTTGGTAATGTTGGCACACCGCCGAACCTCAAACTCATTCAGCTGTAGTCCACATTGCCTCTCTTCCTGATAAATGGGATATCATGAAGGCCACCTGAGCTTGTTCTGATAAGAAGGCTGCCAGATCATTTTTAAACTGTAGGTTGCATTGTACTAGGAATGAGCAACAGCTCCAAGATTCTCCAAATACTTCTCAAGTAGAGCTAGGTGAACGGGTTGAGGCAGGTGGGTCACTGGTGGCGGGGTTGAGGATGACGGTGAGTATGCCGGCATGGTGGGCAGAGGTGAAGCCAGCTGTTATAGGTGCGTAGAGATTTGCTGCAGCTGTGCGCTCAGCTGATTCACCTGTGCCTACACATCCTATTGGAAACGATCCTGGCGATCTGCAAACTGCTGCACTCTGGTGGCTATGGTGTTCAGCTTAGCCTCGTGAGCCTTAATCTTTTGCCCCTGCGGGGTGTATGTCCGCTGGGTCCATGTGTGGCCGGATCATAGTGTTACATTGGCACTAAGGAATAACAGACCCAGAAGCAGGACAGACATGACAGGGTAGATTTCCACAGAAATTCTTTTATTTTCGGTATGAGAGGAAACAATGAACATAAGCCATACTGTGAATGGCCAGCTAGATCGTGGTATGAACTGTGAGATATGCTTGCTCTCTATGATGGCATAAGACCACCTGGCATTGGAACAGGGGGATTGCAGGTCTTTTATCCAGAAGGGGCGATGGGGAACAGGTGGATTAATTAGGGTGGAGCAGACAATCACCACACACATCGGGGGGGAAGTTATGTGACCTGGAGGGAGGAGAGAGCCAGAACAGATCACAAGACATGCAAAACCCTAACACTTCTGACAGGCTATAACTTTCCCCATTACCTCAACTAATCAATAATTCTATATCATCTGGTCATATATCAACAGTGTTCAAAATAGCCAAGAAACTTTTTCTGGATCCATCAGACATCAGCAACTAGTCCAGCAACTAGATACTAGGCCAGTATAACTTCTTTCCTTTAAAATATTATTGAAAGCACTAATTATAATGAAATGTCTTTTGCAGAATAACCTCATTGATTAGTCAATATGGGTAGAGGCACATTCCACAGAGACTGCACTTTTGACTATCACAGAGAGGCTACATGCTGCAAGGTCATGCTGCATGCAACATTGAATCCAGCATACCCACCTCATTAAACCCCCTGCAGTTTGCATGCTGCCCCAACCATTCCACTGATGATGCCATCTCATACTGCCGGCACTCTGCTCTATCACACCTGGACACAATGGACACATATGTTAATATGTATTACTTTTCTCACCAATAAACACAAATCATGTCCCAGCAGCTTATGAGTTATTGCTTCCTGGTGGGCCTTGGCAAACCAGTCTGCACTGGATTCCAGACTTCTTGACTTAGAGACTGAAAACAGTCACCTAACCTGATTATTAACTCTGTGTATGCAGAGACACTGCCATTGTGAAGATCCCTTTTTTCCCTCCCACAGTCTTTTTCACTTTCTGCCATCAGGAGGAGCTTCCGCAGCATCAGTACTTGTACTGCACAGTTCTGCTAGAGCTTATTCCCCAAGCTATCAAAGTCCTAAACACCTTAGTGCCACCCAGTAATGGAGCAGATAAGTGAAAGAATAATTCAAGTAGTGATACAATCATGAAATTTGGTACATGTACTCTTCAAATCCCACTCTTTTCAAAAATACCTCTGACCACACAAAAATACAAGATGGCAGCGCCAAAGAAATGGTGGTTTAGTTCTTTAAATGCATTGAATTTAAACCCCATAAATGTATCAAAGTAGAATTTAAAGTTGTGTATTTTGGTAACTCCAACTCTTATGGTTCTTGAGTTATACCACCCGGTACTTCTACAGGTTCGGGAAAGCAAAAAATTTGAAACATTCATTGTTGTTAAGTGAATTTTGAAAATGTTATATCCATAACCTATTTTATTTTGAGTTTTTTTTCATTATGGTTATAATACACAATTCTAAAACCAAGATGGTGTCCAAGATGGCTGATTTTATATTATATAGTTTTTTGTTTACACTTTCTTGCACTAGTTAATGTTTAGTGTTTATATTGAATATTGTTGCTACACTGTCTATGCCCCTAGCTTTATGGAAAATTTAATTTCTTAGTATCTCAGTATTTTTAGTATGTACAGTACATGGAAGAATGACAATAATATTGAGTTAAATAAAATTGAGTTGATGAAAATGCTGTCAATTTGTACCATCTTGTTAGCCTTACCTGGACTCAAGATACATTATCTCGACTAAGTGCTGAAAATGGCCCTGCAATGTCTTGGCGAGCCTTACCGTGTTCTCTGCCCTCCGATTTAGCCAAACCTAATTAGAATTAAGAAGTTCAGAAAATGAATGAATGAATCAGTGAGATGCTGAAAATATCTTGCTGCAAGCATCTTTCCTACTATACTTAGCAGAGATATGATTCCACAGTCAATGTGATCTGCATTTTTAAAATAGAATGCAAATATTTTCATCAATTAAGTCTGATGGTTTAAGTTTCTGTCATCCAGAATATGGCAAGGGTGCTAAACAAGAAAACTTGCTGGGCATTGCTACCATAAACAAAAATATCTGCTGGTAAGCCATCTAATTCCAGAATTCAGTCTCATCCAGTTTGTTAGTGGATAAATCCTCTTCATCTTAATTACGAAAGTCCCAATATCCCAATTTGTTGGTTGATTAAGAAGCTCACAGAAGTGCCCAACCCACTTTTAAGTGATCTTTATGCAGATGAGGGGAGTACACCATTCTTTGTTCTAAAGGTAAAATGATCTTTAAATTTGTAGCTGTAAATAGCATTAATGGTATTATAGAACCTTGTCATCTTTTTTCCTGCCACTAACTTTTGCCTTAGATTTATTTTTGCTATAACCTCTTGTTTTTGAGGTTGTCTGAGACCTTTCTTGTTTCTGTTAAGGTTTTTTTTTTGGCTTTAAGGAGTTGCATAATCATCTCATCATCAATACAGAGTATTAGGGCCACATTAAGAAAAATGTTTTTTGACAGACTTCAAGAATAAAGTTGTAATATTACGAGAAAAAAGTACTAATTTTATGAGAATAAAGTCATACTTTTACGAGA
The DNA here is from genome assembly GCA_039654305.1 of Porochilus rendahli. Classification (NCBI taxonomy): domain Eukaryota; kingdom Metazoa; phylum Chordata; class Actinopteri; order Siluriformes; family Plotosidae; genus Porochilus; species Porochilus rendahli. The sequence continues at coordinate 15,099,912 of JBCNYG010000019.1, forward strand.
ATAATGTTGTAATATTATGAAAATAAAGTAAATTAATCAGAATTAAGTTTTAAACCTTTTTTAAGTCACTAAAATGTTATGTAAAAGTTATACTTCAACATAGGTTTCACAAACCAGGAGATACTTAATCTTTTGGCACATCAGCACAACATTATTATTAGTATTAGTACTTTGAAAAGAATCTGCAAGACAATGCATCTATTCTGCAGAAAGAACCAGGTGGACTTGATGAAATCGTTGCATTTGTGGAATGGGAAATGGCTGAAACTGGTCGACTGCAGGGTTATAGATGGATGCAGCAGCATGTCACTCAGAGGGGTTTTGTGGATTCTCAAGAAACAATCCAGCTGATAATTAAGATTTTGGAGGGGCGTAAGCAGACACATTCCCCGCTAGTAACACGTCATGTTAGCACATGCCCCTTTATGAACTTCTGCGCATGCAGTGCAGCCTAACACACTCAAAGCGCTATCTACCCCTTGTACAAATTAGCCCACAGATACCTATTATTGCCTGGTGATCACAGTGAGTCACAATGAAGTGAGTATATGCCATCCCTCAGTCCCATTGACTCACGGTTTTCTGATCTCTAGGTTGATAGTCGTGCACTTTGTCAATGCACCACTTGGAAGCCAGGTGTGAATGTATTTGAGTAAAAACTATACATTTTTAATTTGAAAATGAAAAACATTCATACAATTGTCTCAGACAGAGATTTATATTTTCTTAGGCAGAGGTGCAGAAACAGCATTTGACAGTCACAGATTGGCACAACATTCTGCAGATTCAGGCTCTGATTTATATATAATCAATGCTATTTTTGTTTTTACAGGAAAGATTTACAATAAGTGCAAGAGTAGAGTAAGCTTATTTCCCAGTTCTTAAATTTTTACAAGCAGTAACATAAAGAAGTACAAGAGACAATGAACAGTGTCAATATTGTAAAGATCCAGCTACTTTCTTGGAAAGAAAGAGAAGTCCTTTCCACATGAAACGACATGTCTTTTATTGACTACCTTACACAAAAGGTCTTCCAAGTTTTTTATTATAATTTTTTAATTTTTTCCCTTGTTTGTTTTTTCATGTACTGGTAAAATAAATAGTGCACCACCTCTAGTTTGTAACTTTGACATGAAACATAATCTACTTATTAAGTATTTATAGCTTCAGTGTTGCAGCTCCAATGTTTTAGCAGGCAGCTGAAATTTGGAAATAAATCATCGATTTTAGGGTTTTATTTTTTCTCTGTGACCTTCACATGCCGTCTGATTGTTTAGTTTTATTCAGCTGCTTGTGTATCATCCTTCATTCAAATTGGCTCATGCAAACCTCTCTGTCCCTTTTGTCCTACTTTACATTAAAGTAAATCAAATTACAGTGAATGACACACTGACTAAGGTGAGTGAAAAGAGTGCCCAGGACACAGTATTTGGTGTGTTTGGTAATGCAGATACTTCTTAATTGGAGTGATATCTCTGTAAAATGAAAGCCTAAACATTATTATTTATAAATTATTTATTAAATTTTATAACAGAGCTGTTTGTTCACTCAGAGCACAGTGAACATTGAAAGAGAGATGGATTGTGCAGAAGGTTGATGTGGGTATTTATTTTATATAATCTGCTAGTAACAAAAGTTTGACCCAAAAAAAATTATATTTACAATTAAGAATAAATAAATATTTAAAAAAATATAAATTTGAGCACACTCACTGCAGCCATGGATAGAAGATAGGAGTCTGTCAGCATCTTTAGAGGGCAGGTCACCTGCGGCTCTGACCATAGGTCACTTGGATCCAAGATGCAAAAGAGGGCCAACATGGTACAAGGTGAGGAGTGTAAAACGTGCATGTCCTGAAGACAAATTATTTATGGCAAATCTTGCATCACACTCACTGTATGACTTTATTGAAGATCTCTGCATGATGAACACACTCAAGGGCATTCAAGTGTAATACTCCACCCATGGCAGGTTAGAAGGGGTGTATAATAATCAGTTTTAGTTTATTGTCAATTTATTAACAGTAGGGTTTAAATTTCAAAGTGGTTCTCACTGTTTGTGTGTAAGATGCTGCCATGACACCATGATGTCAGTAGAGATAAGGCAATGATCCACTATGTTAGATTTTGTATAATCTACTGGAAGTAATCAAATAAGGTAAGGATATAGTCTACATAAGTTAGTTATTATTGTATAATTACCTGTAACTGCTAATCATTGTGTTTCCATAACCTTAAAATATGCTATTTATATATATATGTAGCATTCCCTTCTACACCCAGACTGAGATAGCATGTTTCTACAGTAATCTAGCGTACACTAACCTTAAGAGTGCAACATGCACATTTCTGCATTTTACAACTGGCAGCAATAATAATAAAAAGAGAAAAAAGGAAGTAAAAAAGTGTGAGATTCTAAGCCGCTTGTGGATCTTCCCCACCTGATCCCCATTACAGCCCTGGATAAAAGCCACGCACTTCTCGGGCTCCAGTGCCAGGTCGTCTTGTGCTGTCACAGTGTTCACATCTCTCGTTGCACGCTAACGATCCAGCCCACCGTACCTACACGGTCATAGCACCTCTTTCACTCTGTTCTCAATAAAGGAACCTTGTTTTCGTGTATACCTGTGTCTGTCCTGCTTTTGGGTCCATCTGCCTTACGCCATCATTACATTACAATCTGATATGACATGGACCCAGTGGACAGTGCTCAGGAACAGCTCATAAGGTCCCATGACTCCCAACTAGCCACTGCAGCCACCGGAGTGCAGGAACTTGTGGACCACCAGGACCGTTTTCAATGGGACATTTGGGCACAGGTGAGCCAGCTGAGTTTGCAGCTAGGTTAACTCACCGCCAGCCTAGAGCGAATGGTTTCACCTCCACCTATCATGCCAGTCTCCCCACTGCCAGCCCCCGCCCTGCCTCCAGTAAAATCCTTGCCTTGTCCCATTCGCCTAGCCCCGCCGGAGAAGTATTCAGGAGAATCTTGCAGATTCCTGGTAGGGAGCTAGGACCAGACCCAGGTGATTTTCCCAACCTCTCTAGAGTTCCATCGTACTACTGTGACCTGCAGTAGGTGTTCAGTAAGTCCAGAGCTTTTACCTGTGGAACGCTTACCACCTGGTCAGGAATCACGAGGGAGACGAGTGGAAGACTGGTTTCACCACCCCCACGGGCCACTATGAGTACCCCATAATGCCTTTTGGGCTGACCAACGCACTCGCTGTCTTTCAGGGCTTCATTAACGAGGTGCTTCGTGACTATCTCAATGACTTAGTTTTCGTCCATTTGGATATTTTAGTTTTTTCCCCAGATCTTGTCACCCACCGATGCCATCTCAAGGTTAGTGCTGTTTCCCACTGGCCACCTCTCACAGCTCACAAGAAGGTTCAGTTTCAGTTAAAGTAGCTTTGCTAACTTTTACCTTTCATCCACAATTTTAGTTCAGGGCAGCACCATTACACGCACTAACCTCTTCCAAGTTTTCATTTCAGTGTAGTCCAGAGGCTGAAGGAGCTTTCCAAAAGCTGAAGAGGCTGTTCACTATGGCGCCAGTGTTAAGATACCTTACCCCGAGCATCAGTTTATTGTTAAAGTGGATGCGTCCAATGACGGGGAAGGAGCAGTTCTATCCTAGCGGTCCCCCAAGCATAACCAGGTCCATCCCTGTGCATTTCTGTCCCGCAAGTTGTCCCCAGTGGAGAGCAACTACGATGTGGGTAACCAGGAGCTGTTGGCCATCAAGGTCGCAGACATTGGCTGAAAGGGGCAGACCAGCCCTTCCTAGTGTGGACTGACCACAAGAATGCCTGTCTCATGTTCTTCTCTGCTCTCTCCCTGTTCAGGCTAGCTGATTCCCTCCAGCACGAACAGTGATTGCAGGCCCCACCCTGATCATCCTCTCCTGATCTCCATCACAGCCCTGGATAAAAGCCCTGCACTTCTTGGGCTCCAGTGCCAGATCATCTTGTGCTGTCACAGTGTTCACATCTTTTGTCGCATGCTACGATCCAGCCCACCATACCTACACGATAATAGCACCTCTTTCACTCTGTCCTCAATAAAGCAACCATGTTTTCAAGTATATCTGTGTCATTCTACTTTTGGGTCCATCTGCCTTATGCCAGCATTACAAAAAGAAAGAAAGAAAGAAAGAAAGAAAGAAAAAAGAATCGGTGTTTACTGCCTCTGGCTACTAAGTTTTAAATTTCAACCTGAATTAGCTAATATGGCTAAGCCCCAGATTTTTCAAGCTAAAATAAAAACTAATATGAAGTTTTACATGGTGTGAGATCCCGCCGTGAGATCGTGCAAAACTACCTATTTAAACTACCTAACTATTCATACCTAGCTAAAGTACCTAACTATTCAAGAGTGCACTCACCCTCATGTTCAATCATTTCTCACCGTTGCATGATGCATCCAGAGCTCTGCTCGGGCTGCACCAAGGCTCCCAGAAGGTCGTCGATTATGCCATTGAGTTCTGCACACTAGCCACTGACAGCGGATGGAATTCCCCATCATCAGTGGGCTTAATGGTGAGATAAAGGACCACCTAGCCCCACTTGAGATTCCGGCTGAGTTTGAGGACTTGGTGGACCTTGTGGTTCTAGTAGAACCTTTGCGAGAGAGAAGCGGAACCTCGCCAAGCTGCCAAAGGGACCTCCGCTTGCCGGGATTTTCTTTGTGGGTCGCTGCGGTCCTCATTGCCTGTTAGGTTAGATCCAGAGGAACACCAGCGCCGCCAGAGGGAGAGAGATTGTTACTACTGCAGGCGAGCCAGACACCGAGCTGATTCCTGTTTGGCCAAGAGGACCGGCACGTGGACTGTAAAAGAGACCCAGGTTAGCAGAGACAAACCCACACCTGTATCCCCTCAAACTTTAACAGTATCTTTGCAGGGTCTCTGCTGATCTAGGGCAAGGCTGTCTCCCTACAGGCTTTCCTTTCAGGGCAGACGAGAATCTAATGGACTGTTCATTGGCCAAGAAGTTGGGGATCAAGGAGGTACCACTCTCCCAGCTTGTCTGTGCCCGTGCAATCCATAACCAGCTGCTAAGCCGGGTGACACACAGGACGAAAACAATGCTCATGATCATTGATGGGGCTAATTCCGAGTACATTTCTTTTCACCTTCTAAGGTGCACACATCATCCCCTGGTACTAGGGCTCCTGTGGTTAAGAACCCACAACCCCAATGTCATCTGGGAGACAGGGGTGATCAGGAGTTGGGACCCCACCTGTAGACCCCCCCCCACCCGCATCAGCTGTGATTGACCTCTTGCCATGTGCTCCCATTCCCAAGTCTCGACTGTACTCCCTTTCAGGTCCCAAGAGGAGGGCATGGACCAGTACATGAAGAGCTCACTGCAGACTGGTATCATTCGCCCTTCCTCTGTGCTGGCTAGAGTGGGTTTCTTCTTCGTGGAGAAAAAGGATGGCTCACTTCAGCCATGCATTGATTATCATGCCCTGTATAACATCATGGTGAAGAACCAGTACCCACTTCCCTTCATCTCTTCCACCTTCGAGCTGCTCGAACACGGGAGGGGGATGAGTGGAAGACCAGGTTCAACACCCCCACGAGCCACTATGAGTACCTTGTCATGCCCTTTGGGCAGGCCAATGTCCTGGCCGTCTTCCAGGGCTTTATGAGGTGCTATGTTTGTACTTGAATGACTTTGTTTTTGTTTGCGTGCATGACATACTTGTATTCTCCCCTGATATTGCCACCCATCAGTGCCACGTCCGCCAGGTCCTTAGTCGCTTGTGGGAGAACCAGCTGTTTGTTAAGTGCAAGTTCCATGCCACCTCAGTCTCATTCCTGGGGTTCACTATGTCCCGAATCATATCCGAATAGACCCCAAGAAGCTTAGTGCCATGTCAAACTGGCCACCCCTCGCTTCACATAAAAGGGTCCAGCAATCCTTGGGGTTTGCCAATTTCTATTGGAAGTTCATTTAGAATTTCAGCCAACTTCCAGTGGACTCCAGAGGCTGAGGGGGCATTCCAGAGACTTAAGAAGTTGTTAACCATGGCACCGGTCCTGAAGACCAGACCCCAAGCATCAATTCATAGTGGAGGTGGATGCCTCCAATGTTGGCATTGGGCCAGTTCTGTGACAGTGGTCCTCCAAAGATGACCGGATTCACCCCTACGCTTTCCTGTCCCGCAAGTCCTGTCCACGGCGGAGAGCAACTACAATGCTGGGAACCGGGAGCTGCTGGCGATCAAGGTTGCATTAGAGAAGTGGAGACATTGGCTGGAAGTGGCGGACCAGCCCTTCCTGTCAGCCTATTCTCTGCTTATCACCCCGAATCCAACAGCCAGATGGAGCAACTGAACCAGGACCTTGAGACCTGTCTAAGATGCCTGGTGTCTCAGAACCAGTCCACCTGGAGCGAGTACCTCACTTGAGTGGAGTACGCCCACAATTCTCTCCCCACTGTGGCCACCAGGTTCTCCCCCTTCCAGGTCACCCACGATTCCAACCCACCCTCTTCCTGGCCAACAAGGAAGAGGTAATGGTCCCCTCAGCCCATGTCTTGGTTAGGCAATGCCGCAAGATTTGTGCCATGGCCAGGCAGTTTCTCCTTAGGGGTCAGAGTCCATGAAGACTCCGGCGGATCATCATCGCTGACCGGCACCGACCTACACACCCAGCCAGTGGGCGTGGCTATCCACCAGGGATCTTCCCCTACATGTCCATTCGAGGAGGCTCCCAGGTTTGTTGGTCCTTTTCCAGTGTCCAAAATAATTAACCCAGTTTCTGTGTGCCTCAAACTCCCCAGGTCTCTCTGCATGCACCCAACCTTCCACGTTAGCAAGCTTAAGCCAGTCCGAGAGAGTCGTCTGACACATGGTTTCATAGTGACAAACTTGTCTCCTAGTTTTGACCTCCAGAGGACTAATATTATAACCTATTGGTCATTTTTTATTAATTTTACTGGAATGTCACTACCGCAAATGATATTTTTTATTTGCCCAAGCAGAATTGGTTGCAGATTACATATGTAAACAAAATTGATTATTTAATCTGCTAGAGTCATTTAAAAAACCCTGTAAGCTGATAGATTAAGCACCCAACTTAATCAAAATACAAATTAAACCAAAGGACAGATGGCAAAAGGGTTACAACTTCAGAGAAAATAAATTTTTGCAATGATGCAGAATAAGGGGTTTATAAGAAAACACAGTCCCCTATCATAAACAGGAAAGGAGCAGGGTTCAGACGATCAGACAGACTGCCAGAGGCAGGGCAAAAATGAAAATTACTGAACAGACAGCAGTCATCCAAAATGCAGTAATGTCATAGGCTAGGCACAGGATCAGGAATGAGTGAGCAAAACAAGGTGTATTCAAGTAGGCAAACACAGGAATATAGGCTTGGCGCTTACTGGTAAGAACACAATAGCAATGCTTCACAAAGTATCTTAGACTGTACATGAATTTATAATCCTCTCTATTATTCATTCATTCATTCATTTCCTGAAAGTAGGATTGCAGTAGGATTGCATGGAGGCTGGCGTCCATGTCAGGCGACTCTGGGCGAGGGCAGAGTACACCCTGGACAGCTCGCCAAGCCATTGCAGTCCTCTCTATTACATATTTGATCATTTGCATGTGCAGATAATCTGCACTGCTTGCTGAGCCACACTGTAGTTCTTACACCTTAGAGACCCAGAGGTGTGCTGAGAACAAGTCTCAGCTGTGCTGAAGATAGAGTAGAACCGGAAGAAACTGTCACAGCCACATTTATATCTAAAATTTTAGATAATATTGGTAACCAGTGGCATGAAATAATCTTGCCCCTATCTGATTTCCTCTGTTTTTGTTTATTCATAACACTTATTTATTTTCTGCCAGACCAGATAGCGGCAAGGATTTTTAATGGATGCAAATGTAGATAAATGGGTCTTAATTAATAAAAGCCAGGTTTCATTTAGGTGCTTGGACAGACCAAGTGGCATATGTGCAGTACTCAGGTACACTACTCACATTATGATATATCAATTCATCATCATCATCAAGTTCAATATCACATACTGATTCCTAACATGCTGGGTCATCACACACATGTTCATCATAACACACAGATTCAATATAGGTTGTATGTCACTCATTGGTTTGATCTGAAGTAGCGTGGTGGCATGGTGTTTAGCACATCTGCCTCACAACAAGTAAGTCCTGGGTCCATGTCCCAGACTTGCTGACCCTATAACAGTCTGGCAAGATATTCAGGGTGTACCATGTCTTCACCCAATATTGGTTGAGATAGGGTCCAGCCTTTCTGCAACCCTAATGAGGATAAGGCTGTTTGGCAAAACAGAGTGATGATGAGTGGTTGAACTCAGAATCACATTTTAGCACAGTCTTTAACATATGATCCCCCATAGATTCTAATACCGCTTCAGGGACATCTTCCGCCACATATTCAGACAGGCAGTAATATCAGCTTCCAGCAACAATAAGAGGCAAACCTGGGACAGCATGCAATAAACTTGCACACATTCTTGCATATTTGTCACCATTAGTACCTATCCTTCTTGAGTCCCAGGGTATGCTGAGTATGTGGGTGGTCCATAGCAGGTAAACTGTGTAGAAGAGGAGATGTCTCCACAGGTGTAAAGGAACATAGAAGTACATAACCCAGAAATTCATAGCCCAGAAGACACTCTTTGTGAGCTTGACAGAAGGGGGTCCTGGTGGTGGTCTGTCAATATCCTCATATGAGTCAGATTGCATTGTTGATGGTGGAAACTTGGAAGCCTTGCTGGCTTCTGTAGAGTGCTCTGGGATAAAGGCTGCCTCATTGGGCTTCATTGAGTATACCGATTTTGAAGGCTGCAATAGCTTACTCAAGGATTGAGTCTGTTTTGTTAGCTATCACTGTGCACAACACACACACACACACACACAAAGGTGACTCCTTTGAGTGTGCTTAGAAAAGCTTTTGAGCTTTTTCCTAAAGCTGTTAGAGTCAATAAACATGGAAGCTTCAACCTGATGAGGTATTTGGCCACTCACTGGCCTGCAGGTTCTGTGAGCCTGCAGACCATACAATATGCCAAGATCTCCTCTGGGTGCTTGGGATCCACTAGGTTAGCATATACAATTGGCAGTGAAGGTGAAACTTGTTTGTTGGGAATGGGCTATTGGAAATTATTGGCCATTGTATGGAGAAGGTATGCACATCAGAGGGTCTGGCCCTTTAATCATGCAAACCAAGTTTGACTATTAAAGGATTAAATTAGACTAATCACACCAAAGATTGATTGCCGTGAGCTCTGTTAAATTCCATTGTCACTAAAATACTACATTTCCACCAATGTGTAGTTCCTTTAAAGGCAGCAACCTTCAGCACACTTTGCCACAATCAGAAAACCTAAGAAAGTTTTTTAAATATATTAGTTAGGCAGGGTTACAAATGAAACTCAGGAACACCAACAAAACACCATATTGCTTGAAAATATGGACACCAGATAGCCACTGTATGTTTAAATACATAAATTAATAAATCACTGCACATTTCTACATTTGAAATGAAGATAGACCCACATGCAAAAGCTATATAATAATTATTCATATTTAATTACAATATATAATTATATTCTTCTTCAAATATGGGACAGTCATAACATGTATTTCACTACATATTGTACTGTGTATGACTTTGTACGTGACAAATAAATTTGAAGGGTGGCATGTGTGTCTCACAGCAAGCAGGCCTGGGTTCAATTTCCGGGCATGGGCATATCTGTGTGGAGGTCACATGTTCTCCTTGTGATTCCATGGGTTTCCTCTGGTAATCCAAAAACATGCACAGTAGGCTAATTGGCTGTTCCAAATAACCCCTAGGTGTGAGTGTGAATGGCTATGTGTGTGTTGGTCATGCGACTCCCCGAGAGTCGCCCAAGAAGGGCGCCAGTCTCCTTGCGATCTTAATTGGGATTGGGTGGCTTAGAAAATTAATGAATTAATATTCCAACTGTATTTACTCAGTAAAACCTCCAAAATTCAAGCAAAAATATATAATAGCCACATTTCAGGTAAGGAAAAAAAAAGAATAACTGAGATGGTTAAAGGATCGATCACCCCAATTCACCTACCCCCCCCCCCCCCAAAACCACCATTACCAACCCACCCTACCACTACCATCACCCAACCCCCTTGTCAGTATACCTTATGGCTTGATTATAGCCATGACTCTGTTGAGATACTTCTCTAACAACTTTGCATATCTTCATTGTGCAATATTTGCCCACACTTCTTTATAGTTCTCTGAGGTTAGTCAGATTGGATGCTAATATTGGTGGTTAATCTTTAGTTCATTACATAGATTTCTAATAGAGTTTAAGTCTGGGCTCCGACTGGGCCATGCCAGAACATATACTACATTATCATTTAGCCACTGTGTGGTCAACTTTAGGTCATTGTCATGTAAGATTGTGAACCTTTTCAGTGACAACCTTCTGGCAGAGGTCAGCAGATTTTCAAGAACTTGAAGGTATTTTGCCTAACTGTAGGTATTGTGTTCTTTGCATGCTAAGCCATATTGGCTTTCTGCCAGATATACTGAATGGTGTTGAGGCCAAATAGTTTGTCACATTTTTCCATTTTGACTCAGAATTTTCAAAGTATGTTTTGCAACGTTCTGTCAAAATGTAATGTGGTCTTTCTTGTCTTTTTCTTGCAGCTCTCCCATATAAGCCACGTTTATGGACAATTTGTGATATTGCTGTCACATGCGCACAATGATCATTCTTAACCAAACATCCATGTAGCTGCTTCATAGTCAGCCTCTTGTTAGCCTTTCTGACCAATTTTCTTCTTGCTCTTTCATCCAGTTTGGATAGAAGGCATGAGGGGCCCTAGTAGTGTCAAACGTTTTCCACTTATTTATTATGGACTTTACTGTGCTCCTATAAATTAATAAAAACATTGATATTTATTTATTGTATTTATTTGATTTGATTTGCACCTATTTCTTGACCTGTACCTGTCCACAAATTTATCTCTGGGATTTGACATTCCACTGCACCCATATTTGAATATTTGTGTCATGCCACTGTGTGTCAGAGATGAGAGGCAGATGCAGAGATGCAGGACTGAAACATATTTATTAAAACACCAGGAAGGTCAATCTATAAGAGAATTGACTAATTTAGGCAGGAACAAAGCCAGCCATCAGGGAACCAAAGGAAAACCAAGCTCAACACTTCAAAACTAACTCACACCACAACATACTGAGTGCAGGGAATATGGTAAACAATTCCAAGTTAAATGCTCTGTACTGTGTTGCACTTTGAGTGCCTTTACTAAGTCTTCCTCACCAGCCACTACTGCCTGCACACTGATCACCAGTGCTTCCAGTCTACTCACTGAATATCTGGAGGTGGGTTATATGTGTAGTAATTGTGTTTAACAACCTGGGAGTGCTGAGAATGCTTGCGCACTGTTAGAGTGTGAAGTTCGGCTACACAGAATATGGTAGGAGTCAAGAAGAGACTGTAACAATTTGCTTTCAGCTTTAAGCTGACACTGGGTAAAAGCAGGGTATACCCTGACCAGTTTACTAGACACTCACAGGGCCAACACACAAAACCATTTACACTCACACCTAGGTCTATTAGTCTAATGTGCATGTTTTTTGGACTGTGGGTGAAAATCAAAGTACCTGGAGGAAATGCATGCAAGCACAGGGAGAACATCACTTCAAACTTCACACAGAATCACCTGAGCCTAGTACTCAAACTCATTACCTTCCTGCTGTGAGGCAAAGGTACTAACCAATACACCATGATGCTGCCTTATATTCAATCTGATAGCCACAAATTGTCTGTAAATGGCAGACAGCAACTACGTCTTGTTATATTCAGGTGAGTGAAACCTCTTCAGCCACTAGCACTTCCTCAAGAAAACATAACTGCAGCTGCAGCCACTACAAAAGGGGAAGCGAGTGACCTATGAACAGCGTTTGGGTTGAATGTGACATTGCAGGTGGAGGTGCTCTGATATCTTAACATGAATGCTGAGCAGGCCTAAAACAAATCTAACACACTCATGGCTCAAATGATAACAAGATTAATTTAAGTAGGAGATAGCAGTACAAATGTAATGAATAAAAAATGTTGAGTCAGGAACTGAAAATAAAGTCGAAACTAAAAGCTAGTAAACTAAGACATACTAGACTCAATCTCTTAGTTACAAAGTTAAAACTATCTCCCTGTGACCCTAATTAAAAGTTAAAGCGGTTAGGAAAATAAAAAAAATACATATAATACATATAAAAGTGTATATAAACATAATCCGTGATTAGTCATGGATTCATGTTTAAAATGACATTTAATAGGTATTATCAAGCAATAAGTTATATGGGCTGATGCCTGAAGAAATCCTGTTTTTGGAAGTTCATCACTGGGTTTGAATAATCTAACAAAAATCACCCAAACTGCTAAAACTCTTAAGATAGCTAAAGTAAAACTGTATTCGTCTTACAGTTTTCACTTGTGGCACCAGAAAATAATTATTGTTTGCTCAGCTCAGTTTTAGTTTGGAAAACAATCACATATCAGCTGTGCACAAGAACAATATGGCTATCTTAGGCGAATCTGGGCAAGGGCAGAGTACACACTGGATAGCTCGCCAGGCCATCACAGGGCAGAAACACTTTTATAAAGTAATGTAGTGCTATAAAAAGGCACCGTCTTAATTTTGTGAATTTGACTCAAAACATTTCTCCTAATTAAGGGGTAAAAACTTGACTGTTGGGACAATGTGTTAGCAAGCAGCTGAAATTTGGATTTGGGGCTTTTAGGATTTTATTTTTCTCTGTGACTTTCAGAGGATTCTTTAATGATTTTAATGATGTACTCAGCTGCATCTGTGTTGTCCTTCAGGCAAATTGGATCATGCAAACCCTTCTGTCCCTTTACATTAATTCTGACTGAACCAAATCATAGTGAATGACACACTGACCGAGGGGAATAAAAATGTTTACACACCCTCAGGACACAACATTTAGTGTGTTTGGTTAAACAGACATTCCTTCATTACACTCAAATCTGTTTAGAATTCAGCCAGAAAAAACACTGAAATTTATAACATAGCTACATTTTTCTTTTTTCCACATAGAGCTCGGGGGGACACAGACAGACTGATGGACTGTGTGGAAGGTTCGTATAAGCATTTCATTAAATCATCAGCAAGTAGCAAAGTTTCATGAAAAGCACAAATGAAACAAATATATATATACACACACAAAAACAGCACACTCACTGTGCCATGAATAAATGATAGGTGTCTGTCAGGATCTTTAGAGGGCAGGTCATCTGCAGCTCTGACCATAGGTCACTTAGAGCCAAGATGCAAAACATGGCCAACATGGTACAAGGTGAGGACTGTGAAGTGTACAGAATCCTGAAGACATATTATTTATTGCAAAATAAATCAATCATGCTCCATGCACACTGTATAACGTCACTGAAAGTCTCTGCATGGTGCACTCATTCAAGGACACCCAGATGTTATACTCTGCCCTTGGAAGTTTGGAATGGATAAAAAAGATAAAAACGTACACATTCTTTTGTGTATATAAATCACTGTTAATTTAGTAAGCCAATTTATGAAAAATTTGTAGTGATTTTGTAGGATTTACTGCCAGAAATTGAATATAATTTGGATGCAGTATACACAAGTTATCATTAATTTATAATTATCTGTACCGGTGGAAAGATTTAGACCCTTTAGCAATTATGTCGCCAGAGTTAAAAAGAGACCAAGCTCATGCTAGGGAGGTGCATTCTAATTTTCATCAGTCTACATTTGTTTTGAGAAATTAAGGCTATTCCATGTGTGGCAACTTGGACTGGGATACAACTAGTAATATTGAGGTGGATAAAACCCCTCAACAATCTGACTATGCCACCCTGAGAATTTCACCCAGGGCACATGTCTACCATTTACTGATAGACCAGACACACAGGTAAGTACCACCATTCAGGCAAACAAAGTTTCAGTCCTCAGGATAATGTTTTTTTTTACACAACACACTATAAAATACAGTGAGCCACACTGGAGCTTAATGGGCCAAGAGAGCGGATGGGCCAAGGAAGGTTAGGCATCCCCCCTCAAAAAAAGAAGTTACTCCAAACACACATGGGGCTCTCTAAATAGGCACACGCAGTAGGGAAAACACAACTGAAGATGGGCAACAATACATACACACCAAGAAGGAATGCCACCACCATACAAGGCCCAACCACCACCTCCTTCAGCCCGGTGCCTGAGATAAAAAAAGAAAGAAAATAATACAAAAATACAGCTTCAAAACACATTAACATTTAATACAAATTGAAGCAGGGGCATGCAAGAGGCCGCTAGTTATCTGCAGTTCCATCAGCCTCCTGACCTCCTACAACAGAGTAACTGTTAACGTTAAGAGGGACATCCGAGGTTTATTTTTATATGAGCATCATGGGGGTTTTCCCGACGAAGTGCGGACAGAAATTAGTTCAATTTGGAGTATTTTTCTCAAGGTAAGTGGTGGTTGTCATCTACAAAACGCTGTTTTTGTGCATATTAGCATTCAGTTACCTTGTTATGGCTTTGGCAGGTGAAAATATAGTATGTTTACTACTGAAATTT
>JBCNYG010000019.1:15124255-15136130 GCA_039654305.1 Porochilus rendahli
GGAGTACCCGGAGGAAACCCACGCAAGCACGGGGAGAACATGCAAACTCCACACAGAAACGCCCGAGCTGGGAATCGTACCCAGGACCTTCTTGCTGTGAGGCGGACGTGCTACCCGCTACGCCACCGTGCCGCCCATGTTTGATTATTATTTCAATTTATTTTAATTAAAAAAATCCTGTTATCCAATAAAAGTGGGTGGAGTTCGGGACCAAAGCGCCTAGTTTCGCTCCTTTTATTCAGCATTTGTAAATACTTTGATGAAGATATACTTCGGGTACAGTTAGGTTCCATTGTGCAAGAAATGGTGCCTGAAATTTGTAAGGAAATCGCTGCACTTGGCAACATGCGAATGGCTCTCCATCATACATAATTACCTCAAAAACCATCACGGAGTAATGGAGGAACGGAGGAATGAGAAGTGTGACTGATTAGCTTGCGTATCACTGTCGATTCTCTAACCTCCGGAACGAGCAGCGGAGGGTTCGTACGTGTTTTTCTCCACCTCCCCAAATTAGCGCCATTGCACGCTGCTCGGCGCGTTATAGGTATCCTGATGTGTGTTGAGTAATGAGGAAAAAGTCCAAAACAGCAGAGAGTATTTTATTATTTAAGCTCCAGTGCTCGGACGTTTAAATACCTTTAAACTTTAAAAGACTTTTTCTTTTCTTAAACTCCTGTGGCTGAGTTACGACGCAGAACCCACACCCTCGCTTACGGTACATTAATACACACCACACATTACGAATCAGCAGTTTTAATACGAATTGTAGCTTCTACGTGATGGAGCAGTACGCAGTTTATAAAGCTCAACATACACACTCGTTTATTTACTTCATAAATTAGGGTCACCCAGAAACGTGCGTGGGACACCTTCTTTAAAAAATCCTACAGTCATAGGATTGAACTCGCCCACGTCAGAACCAGATCCGGACCACACCCATCAACAAATTGTTACTAAATGCGGTGGAGATGTTACCCCACCTGGCGTAGCGCTTAGCACGTCCGCCTCACAGCAAGAAGGTCCTGGGTTCGATTCCCAGCTCGGGCGTTTCTGTGTGGAGTTTGCATGTTCTCCCGGTGCTTGTGTGGGTTTCCTCCGGGTACTCCGGTTTCCTCCCACAGTCCAAAAACATGCACAATAGGCTAACTGGGTGTTCCTAATTGCCCCTAGATGTGAGTGTGGGTATAATTGGTTGTGTGTGTATTGGCCTTGCGATGGTATTGTGTGCTTTTCAGGGCGTACCCGCCTTTGCCCAGTGTCCCCTGAGATAGCGTCCAGCCTCCCTGCTACTCTGGTAGGATTAAGCGGTTCAACAAGTGAGTGAGTGATTTGTGCACATTTCTGTATCTTTAAAAGTATAAACAAAGAAGTGATATCTGATGATGTACGGCTCAGTGTTTGCACCGCTATGATTGGTGAAACTCATGGTTCAATGATTGGCCAAACTTTCAGAAAAGTTGCAATGATTGGTTAAAATTGCGCAGAAAACATGAGGTTTGGTAAATTTGCGTGAATATTTAAATATTATATATGTAAATTTTATGTATTTTTCTCCCATATATAGTATAGAGAATATAAAGAGCCTCAATATGACTTTTCCCATTTTCAAGATTTCTTGGTCATGTCATAATCTGTTTTTTCTCTCTGAAAGGGAAAAAAAAAGTTTGCTGATGAAAGCATATAAACATACATTTGAATAACACATAAGACATACCATCTATAAGGGTGTACAAGCCGTTGCACTTTACCTGGCCTTTTTTTAAATTTGCTTTTGAGCTATTTCTAAGGCAGTGTGATCACCCTACATGATCCCAACCTCAGTCAATACTTTTCTGAATATTGTACCTGCAATTAAATTCAAAGAGGAAAAAAACAAATCCAGAAATTAATATGATTAAAACTCAAACAGGTGTCCAGGTGAGGTGAGGGTTTCAATAAATCCCACATTCAAATGAAAGGAAATGTTGAAGCCTCTGAACCCTCAGGCCTACTGGGAAAGCATGACTAAGATGTCAGTGTGGTGAGAGTGCATGAAAGTTTAAGCCTTTAAAGTTCTGCAGCGACTCGTCCCACACATGAAGAACATTTCTGTCAAAATGTTGCTGACAAAAGCTGACAGTCATCCAATAGTGAGTAGTACAGCAGATATGGATCTCAGAAACACAAACCACAACACTTAACAGGAACGAGGTTAGGGCTGGTGTTGTAAAATGTGGATATGATGTTGAAATTCTAAAATGCCTGCAGAACTGAGATGAATGCTTAAATAATATGAAAATAAAGCTTTCATTTAAGTGCATTTAACCAAATCATTTCATAAAATCTGCTTTAAATTATAAATAAGCTAAAAATGTATGCAGGGATCTCACAGGAAAATAAGTAAAGCATGTTCAAAAAGCTGCTAGAAGTCACTGGATGACGTAAGCCAATTTGCATATTCATTGTATATACTGTATCCATTTACATATCAAACCATGTTTAATGAAAAACTGAATTTCATTTAGTCAGTGTGAACAATGGTGATCTGTGATTAGTCATTTAAAACACTGGTGATCTGTGACTGGCCATTTAGAATAATGGTCATCTATGATTGGTCATTTGGAACAAAGGTGATCTGTGATTAGTTGTGAACAATGGTAATTTGTGATTGGTCATTTGGAACAATTGTAATTTGGGATTGGTCATTTAGAACAATTTTGATCTGTGATTAGTCATGAGGAACATTGGTGATCTGTGATTGGTCGTTGGAACGATTGGTCGATTGGTCGTTGGAACGATTGTGATCCTCGATTAGTCAATGTGAACAATGGTCATCTGTGATTGGACCTTTGGACCAATGGTGATCTGTGTTTACTCATTGTGAACAATGGTGATCTGGGATTAGTCACATGTCATTTGTTTATGTCGGGTGTATGTGGAACGCATGAGCCGTATGCTAGCATGTGTTGAAAATGTTGTGCATGCACCTCACCGTACTACGACTTACACCAGCATGCTGTTAGCTTGCACAACACTTACCCATAACTTAACCTATCAACGTGTACCAGTGCATCAGAATCAGGATTTCCTGTGACTTCCTCTTACCAGTATAAATGATTCTTATTTTAAATCAGATAGGGGGTGAAAGAAAAAACGGAAGTTTAGTATAAAAAAGCACCCCGTTTCCTATAGGATGGCGTTAATCAAGACAAATGAAAAGAACAGTTCTGCTTAATGGTTCGGGAAAAAAGTTAACAGAGTGAATTGTAAACTCTTTTCCTGACATGCGTGTGGCACTGGGAACAGAAAGCAAAACAGTGCTTGTCTTGTTTTAATACACAACTTGATTATTCACTTGATCTTATAACATGACATAAGTGCTAAAAAAAAAAAAAAAAAGAGCTAAAGTTCATGGATTTAATCACGAGGAAATCAAAACACTGCAGAGAAACATGTCTGAAACTAGAAGATAAGGCCAGGAAATAGGTCAGAGCTGAACACGTTGGTCTTTTTTAAGACTGTGGTGGGTTTAAGGTTTATTTAACGTTGTTTAAGTGTAAATTTGGATTCAAATATTTAGATACGATGAATGCGCAAACAAGAATCCATGCTCAGTTACCTCATTCTTCAGACACAAACACACACAGATGAACTGCGCACATAACCATGTGATCACACCATCACATGATGTTTTTTCTTCCCTGTTGCTGATTTAAACCTTGAGACCGAAGGTGCGATGAGTACGGAATGAAGCAATAAACGACGCATGAAGAACTAAATGTTAAACAAAGGTATTGTTTCTTTATAGCACCATGTCCTGAACATATTTAGTCCTCTTCTACAACACCATCTTCCAACTCTTATCATTTTATTACTAAATTACATTTAATTATTTATTTATAGTTACATTAACGTTAGGGACAACTGTGTTATCACTGATTTACATAACATCCATAAAACACTCTTCCTTCACCATCATCTCTTCTCTTATGATCTTGTGTCTTGAAGCTTATCATGTTACCAAGAAAACAGAAACTTCCCCTGTAAGATTTACTTCCTGTAGAAAAGAGACCTCCTCTGTATGGTTTTAATTCTGTCACTCTCTCTTATTCACTTGCCGAACCTCTTAATCCTCCAATATTCTCAGCCAACACTGGGAGAAGGTGGGGTACACCCTGAACAGCTCACCAGAATGTTGCAGGACCAACGAACACACAACCATTCACACTGACACACACCTAGGAGCAATTTGGAACAGGCAAGAAGCCTAATGTGCATGTCTTTGGACTGTGGGAGGAAACTGGAGTACCAGGAACTAACATGAGGAGAACACGAGGAGAACATGCAAATCCACACAGAAACGCCCTCGCTGAGCCTGGGACTCGCTCCCACAACCTTCTTGTTGTGATGCAGACATGCTAACCACCACGCCTCTGTGCCACTCCTGGATTTCTTTCATGAACATTATATATATAAAGCTATTAATTTGAAAAATTTCCAGTTGACCTTGCTGCTCAGACCACTAAATATAGCACTTCGATAATACAAATTCTAATTTCCTCCAACTTTAGTAAAATAAATCACAATCACAGACTAGCTATGATTCACAGTCCCCAGATCCCACATTCCTCCAGGTAATTCGGTCTCCTCCCACAGTCCAAAGACATGCACATTAGGCTAATAGGCTGTTCCAAATTGTCCTTAGATGTGAGTGTGAATGGATTTGAATGGCATAGCAACGGTGATTAGACGTCAGTTCCTGTTCCTGTTCTGTGAATCGCGTGCCGGCAACTGCTTGCCAGCGTTGTTAGCCTAGCTTCCTCCCTCCGATTTAAGGGATTTAATTTTAACTTTAATTTTAATTTCGTTGTTTACCTTCTCTTTTTTTCCCATCTTGAAGCACTTTTAGTTGTTTTATTAAGTCTTTCTTTGAACACCAACTTTTCTGTACTCCAAACATAGAGGGAATCAACAGCGTCCTGCTAATATCCTGCTAACATCTGCAAGTCTCCAGCTAAGGTTTGTTTTTAGCATCATGGCTACCATCCAGCTTGTTCAGTGTGTTGAGTGCAGGATGTTTAGTAATTCCCCCTTTGTCATTAGCGATAACTTTATCTGTGAATCTGAGAAGATTGTAGCCACAAAGAAGCTTTTTGACTACCTTGGTGACCTCAGCCCTAGCAATGGGCAGAAACCCTGCCGAACCCCTAGAGTCTTTCTCATCCATGGGGGACATGTTGGGGGGATTAAGGAGGTCCTAAAAGTATTCCTTCCACCTCCCAATGACATCCCCATTCAAGGTGAACAGCTCCCCACTTCCACTGTTAACAGTATTTGTGGAGAACTGCTTCCCTCTCCTGAGGCATCAGATGGTGGTCCAGAAACTTTTCGAGGCCAAATGATAGTTGCTTGATGAGGCCAAAGGCGTTCCCAGGGGAAAGCTATATCTATCAGACCTCTTAAAGACTCCAAAAAGGGTGGATACTCTGAACTGTCATTAGGTGCATAAGCACAAACAACAGTCAGGACCCATCCCCCCACCCAGAAGCAGAGGGAAGCTACCCTTTTGTTAACCAGGGAGAACCCCAACATGTGGGCACCAAGACGGGGGCAACAAGAATGCCCATGCCAGCTCGCCACCTATCCCCATGAGCAACTCCAAAATTTATTAAGGTTCAGCCCCTCTCAAAATGGGTGGTTCCAGAACCCAAGCTATGTGTTGAGGTAGGTCCAACTATGTCTAGTTGGCATCTCTCAACTTTGCGCAGCTCAGGCTCCTTCCACGCAAAAGAGGTGACATTCCATGTTCCAAGAGAAGGAGTCAGTAGCTAAGGATTGGTCAGACAGAACCCATGCCTTTGACTGCCACCCAACTCACAGCACACCCGACCTGATAGGTGGTAGGTTCATGGGAGGGCAGACCCATGTCTTCTTTTAAGGCTGGGCCCAGCCAGCCTCCATGGACAGAAGCCCGACCACCAGGTGCTCGCCTTGAAGCCCCTAGCCCAGGCCTGGCACCAGGGGGGACCCTGTAAACCTGCATCCAGGCAAGGGAAACCAAATACCTGCTGTTCTGTCAATAGGTGTCTTCTGAACTGTGCTTAGTCTTGACCTTTCACCTAGGACCTGTTTGCCTTAGGTGACCCTTTCAGGGGCATAATTCCCCGTACAACATAGCTCCTAGGATCACTAGGACACACAAACCCCTCCACCACAAGTTAATTTTTTCAAATTCAAGGAGGATAAGTTTACCTGTGTGGCAGGTAATTTATAAGCAAGTGTTGGTCCCCTTGTCAGAACTCAGAGCCCTTTCTGAGTGGACATACACCAGGTGGAAATAATGTCCCACTCTTTTTTCTGGTTATCTCTTAGTTCATACCCAATAACTCAGTAATCACTCAAAATGCTTAGTCAAAATAAAATATATCAATGCAGCAGATGATGAGAGTTGGAGTCAGTCACTTGATTCCTTCAAGCTGTCCACACAGGTTATTCAGATCTGTATGTAGTTTGTTCAATAATTCAACCATCTGTAAGTACCACGATCTCCTTATTATTATTTTATGTTATCTTATCCTTTCCCTAAGTATTTTTATTTTTAAAATAAGTAAGCTTTGTCTTTATTACAGTTCTGCACTTTCCTAGTTTCATCATTGCTCAAGCTTTGCTTTGCATTCCATTGCTCTTTAGTGTACTATGTCACTGTGTTCTGGTCACCATTCTGCTTTTGTTTATGTCCCCTTAGGTACAGTGTACCATTCCATCTACCCATATATGGGTTTCTTTAAGCCTTCAAGAAATCCAATGCTTCTTTCTTGGCTAACTGTTAAGTTTTGGTTCTTATATGCCCAAGTATCCCATTGCCTTTTCATTTTTTCTCATCAACAACTCAGTCAACTGGCCATGCCCTTTTTAGTAGGGGGAGATCTGATCATCATCACCATTACCATTTTCACTTGGCTCGTGCTAATCCTGACCTCCTGGATTTCCTGGAATACCTTTCTGCCACCTGGTTTCAGCCTAGGTTTCCTGGGTTTCAGTCCAGCCTCCTGCTGCCACCCACAATCAGACTACTCAGTCCCAACCTGAAACCTGATCAATCCACCCAGGTTAACTTTTGGTATTGTCAACACTGTCCATCATTAATTCTATATCTAGTTCTCAATCCAGTTCTTCTTTTATTCCTTTACATTCTCCTGAATATTCTTCTCCAGAACCTTTCCCTCCTTACTCTCTAATGGAATATTGCCCAGATTCCCCTGTTGACTTCTATGACTCTCCCACTGATTACTTTCCTACATCCCCTATGGACCCTGATCTTCCCTCTTCTTCCACTGATCCTCCTGTTCCAATAGTCCCTCTTGAAAAAGATGACTGACCTGTAATTACAATTCTTCAATAATTTTTTTCTCTATCAGCTTTTAGTTTCGATGTTGTTATTTCATTAGTACACTAACAGCAATGCTTCTTTATGATTATTATTTCACCAGAGCTGGTTACTTTAACTTTATCTCAAGATTTCTATGCATAAACACTACTTTTAGGCAAAATATTGCTCATTTAAAGCTGAGTATAAGTCCTATACAAGATATCGGCTTTCTCCTGATACCACTGAAGTGAAATGTGTGTTAAGGACATTAGCTATTTTATCAGGATTACTACATATAGCATTATTATTGATACGATCGTGTATAGCAGCTATTTTTTTTTCCAATTTAGTAGACTATTTTTGGCTGCCCATGTATTTTCTCATGTTAGTTAAATTAGAATGGAATAATCATGAAAATGCTCTTTTTTACTAATTCTGATGAAGTGACAAGTCTTATTTCAAAAATATTTGTACTTAACCTAGCATGTACCTACTTGTACCTAGCATAAAATTTATTCTTTATGGTGGCTTAGTGGTTAAGGTGATGGGTTACTAATCCAAAAGTAAGTGGTTCAGTCCCCATTATCACCACTGTTGGGCCCTTGAGCAAAGCCTTTAACCCTCAATTGCTCAGTTGTAATAAAAATGAACATTGTAAGTTGTGTCTGCCAAATGCTGTAAAATGTAATAAAAGTTTAATTGGGGCATGTTTATCTACAATTTTATACAATTTCTTATAGGAAGCAGAAAATATTTGAATAATATAATTTCTCTTGTAATAGTTGAGTTCCAGTCAACTTTATTTGAAATCTGTCAAGAACAAATCATTACAAAAGTTAGAGAAATAACCAACTATTATTTTCAGGGGTTTAATTTTTGGTGACATTTTTTGGTGACATTTTTGATCCCAAAAAATGGATTGCAAGGATCAGCAAAGGTCCGGTTAAGTGGTTCAGCAAATAAATAAATGAATGAATGAATGAATGAATGAATGAATGAATGAATATTATTTAGGGAACTCCCTTGGTATTATTTTTTAAGATGATGTGTAAGGGATTTTCTTTATTTTTTGTTATTAAGGGGTTATTATGGATATTTTAAATATTACTGAATTTAAATTTTATGGTGTTTGTTAAGGTGTTGACCATGCTTGTTAGCATTATTGGGTGATTAAAGATTATTAAAAAAACACACATACACACACACACACACAAACACAAAACATGCCAGCATTAAGCATTCCATTTCATTCCAAAGAGATAAAGGCAAATATTATGACGTTATGTGAGCTTATGATGGCCATAAACTTCCAAACACAATTGTACCTGAAAGGCATCTTAATTAAGACATTTTAATGCTCCAGTCTTGGCTCTTGTGTTTATTTATGAATATCATGTAACATCACTTGCTTACTGATAACATCTTGGCTCTTGTGTTTATTTATGAATATCATGTAACATCACTTGCTTACTGACAACATGAACCCTCATTTATGTGACCATTGCTATACCTTATTTATTGCTTTAGTGTTAATTGCATTGGTGACAACAGGTCAAATTCATTTCTGGTGATGGTTGGAGTCCCCCAAAGCTGTCCTTTGTTACTGGTTCTGTTCATATTGTTTATGGATAGAATTTCTAGGCGCAGCCAAGGCATTGAGAGGTTCTGGTTTGGTGGCAATTGGATCTCGTCTCTGCTTTTTGCAGATGATGTTGTCCTTTTGGCTTCATCAAGCAGCTGAGCGTGAAGCGGCCTGGATGAGAATCAGCACCTTGAAGTCCAAGGCCTTGGTTCCCAGCCGGAAAAGGGTGGAATGCACCCTCCGGGTCTTGAACAAAGTCCTTCATTAAGTGGAGGTGCTCATGTATCGGGGGATTTGTTCACGAGGGAAGGATAGAACAGAAGATCTACAGGTGGTTGGGTGCAGCCTCTGCTGTAAAGCGGTTCATCAAGGTGAAGAAGGAGCTGAGCCAAAAAGTAAAGCTCTCAATGTACCAGTCGATCTACATTCCAACCCTCATCTATGTTCATGAGCTTTGGGTAGTGACTGAAAGAACAAGATTGCGGATACAAGCGGCTGAAATGAGCTTCCTATGCAGGATGGCGGGGGTTTCCATTAAAGATAGGATGAGAAGCTCAGCCATCCGGGAGCAGCTTGGAGTACAACCACTGCTCCTTCTTGTTGAGAGGAGCCAGTTGAGGTGGCTCAGGCATCTGATTAGAATGCCTCCCGAACGCCTCCCTGGTGTTGTGTTTCAGGCAGGTCCAACCAGGAAGAGACCCCGGGGTTGAGACAAAACAGGCTGGAGGGACTACTCTCTAATCTCTTGGCTGGTCTGGGAACACCTCAGTGTCCCCCCCGGAAGAGCTGGAGGAAGTGGCTGTGGAGAGGGACGTCTAGACCTTACTGCTTAGGCTGCTGCTGCTGCTGCTGCTGATGATGATGATGATGATGATAATGATGATTTATTGCTTTATATACGTTCTCTATCAAGTGTCACATTTCTTCCTTCCATCCATATAGCCACGTTATCTGCATAGTTTTTTCCCTGAGAGAGAGAGAGAGAGAGAGAGAGAGAGAGCATACTCGACATGCTGTTACACTCTTATACAGTAGGTGGCGGTATGCACCGTTCAGTTGTTTGCGAGCCGCTAAAATTCGACAGAAGAAGAAGAAGAAAAAGCAAAAGAAGAAGAAAACTGGCAGCACTGTTGCGTACATGTGCTCCTTTTTAATTATTGCGCGTAGACACATCTCTCCGTTTTTCCGTCAGTGTGAAATACTTAATAAGTTATTTGTAGAAACATTGCATATCTCATCCACTTCGAAACAAAAACGTTGCAAAGTAACCATGTCCTCTGTTAAAATTGGTACACACAACGGAACCTTTCACTGTGATGAGGTTTTGGGATGCTTCCTTCTGCGCCAGCTCCCAGAGTACAAGGTTAACCCAGAGCTAGTTTCCTTACCTGGTTTCACACAATATAGAAAGAATCTCAGTTTTAGTAATTAGATAAATATTGTATATATTTGCCAGTTCATGCAGTATAATGTTCTGCCCTTTAAAGCTTTTTTTCCCTGCAAGGATGCGGAAATAATTCGGACCCGGGACCCTGTGGAACTGGATAAATGTGATGTTGTGATCGACGTCGGTGGTGTTTATGATCCAAAAAAACACCGATACGACCACCATCAAAGGTATTTCATTTATTAGAAAGCATGTGAGTCAAAATCAGCTACGGTGAGATAATAAAAATAAACTTTTATTATTTCCCAAATTGAATAATACCGAATATAAGCCCCACTAGTTGTCCCTGCAGCCTCCCAATGCAGCCAACTGGGTTGTCCAAGGCCAGCCATGTCTCTTACTGTCAGTGGTGGGAGGCATCGTAAAGAACTGTTATTGGTAAAAAGTAGGTCATTGTGGTGCCGTCAGCATGTTTCTGCCCTGTGATGGCCCGGCGAACTGTCCAGGGTCGGCTGAGATGGGTGCCAGCCTCCCCCGTGGTCCTAATTAGGAACGAGCGGTTCTGAAGCAGAATAACTGATACTTTATGACCCAAGTGCTGGAAAATGAATGCAGTTCTGCACTGTGTGTACAGAACCTGATTGAAGGGTTTGTTGTTGTTGTTGTTTCAAGTTGAAGTACCCAGGAGACTTCCTGAGAGTAAGACGCTATCGTAAATATGGCTCCTGTTCTTTTTCCCAGATCCTTTGAGGAGACCTTCAACAGCTTGTGTCCAGAGAAGCCGTGGGTAACCAAACTGAGCTCGGCAGGTTTGGTTTATTTTCACTTTGGGCATCAAATACTTTCTCATCTGACTCACTTGGCACAGGGCAACAGACAGCTGGAGATCCTCTATGATAAGGTTCGTTTCTTTGTCAGGGCTAGTTGTCCTGACTTTTTGCAATGTCCTGCAATGTTTTCACATGGTTCACACGTACGCTTTGTTGTTATATATAGTTTTTCAGTCTAACTTGTGGTTTTGTAGTCCATTGTTTTGTTTTGAATGTACAGTGTACCAACTGCATATGACTGAAATGAAAAAAAAAGCTGCTAAGCTGCTACTTCACTTCACTTGTCTTTGTTAGAAGGATAAAACTGTTGTATGAAATGAAAGATTAGACTAGATTGTGTACTTAAAAAAATCATTCAACCTACACATTTGGCTACAAGCTAGTTTAACCTCAAATTAATGTAAACCTTAATAAAATGTATAGTTTACCTCGTGAACATGTCATGAACATAGTGTCATAGTTAGTCAGCCAGCATCTCCATCAGGATTCCAGTTTGGGAGATTTACTTCTCAAGTGCCACCACTCCAGTGTTTCTGGATATCACATTAATAAATCCATTAAGTAATATCAAACAAGTCCCTACTGCACATCTCTGAAGAAGGCCTTAATTTGGTAAAGGGTGTATTAGAGCTGGCGGCACGGTGGCGTAGTGGTTAGCACGTCCGCCTCACAGCATGAAGGTCCTGGGTTCGATTCCCAGCTCGGGCGTTTCTGTGTGGAGTTTG
>JBCNYG010000019.1:15160084-15171248 GCA_039654305.1 Porochilus rendahli
TGTCACCCCCCCCCCTTTTTTTAAACTCCAGTTTAATTACGAATTAAACAAATACATTTTTTTTTAAACTCAAGTGCAAAGTTAAGCATAAGCACTCATGCCTTGTGATCGCCAAAAGCAGGTAACCTTTGGGATGGGGCATAGCCTGTTGAAGTAATCGTTTAAAGTTGTAGTAATAAAAAATACGGCTTACATCACAACAGTGTGAAAGGTAAACAGCTAGTCATATTTACTTTGTGAAGGTTCACTTAACTCTTGGGTGAATCAAAATGTTTTCTATATCCAAACCAATAAAATTCAAATGAAATCCTGTCCTATTTTTATTTTTTTTTTTAATGTA
Organism: Porochilus rendahli; assembly: GCA_039654305.1. Classification (NCBI taxonomy): domain Eukaryota; kingdom Metazoa; phylum Chordata; class Actinopteri; order Siluriformes; family Plotosidae; genus Porochilus; species Porochilus rendahli. The sequence goes on from JBCNYG010000019.1 coordinate 15,160,425, forward strand.
ATCCTGACCAAAAATCCTGATTTTGGTTCTGAAAAGTAGGAGATGTCAGTTTCCAGTTTTGTTGTATTCTCAGTACTGAGGTGTGTGTGTGTGTGTGTGTGTGTGTGTGTTTGTGTGTGTGTGTGTCAGAGCTGCTCAGATTGAGCTCCTCCATGCTCTTGCGGGCATTGCCCTGGAGAACAACTTGGGTGAAGGCATCATGGTTAAGATCAAGTTTAACATCATCGCCTCTTTGTATGACTACAATCCCAATCTGGCTGCCTTCATGAAGGTATGATGTTTTTATGCTTTGTGTAGCATAGTTCTGTCTTAGGGTGGTGGACCTGTGTATGGGTGCAATCTTCTTTATGCACATAAAAACTTTAGTTTCTTTCTCCTGTCTATTCCTTTCTCAGCCGGAAATGTGGAAGAAGTGTCTGGACTGCATCGATGAGCTGCTGGACATCCTCTTTGGCAACAACAACATCTTCATTGGCGAGAACATCGTTGAAGACAGTGAGAACCTGGCCATCTCAGACCAGGTCAGGGGCATGTCAACCTAACATGCATTACACATTCCAAATCACTGCATATTCTAGCAAATAGGTGGTGGCCAATCTAATAATGTACATCAACGGAAAATGATTCTAGAGAACAAACGCTTGAAAGGAGAATCAAGTGTAAATTAATGTATAATAAAAATTACAGGTTTGTAGCGTCAACTTAAGGGCTATGTGATGTAGTGTGGGATTTCCTCATGGTCCTTTTGTGTTGTGTTGCAGCCTTTCCGTGTTCGTGGTTGCATCCTGACACTGGTCGAGAGAATGGATGAAGAGTTCACAAAGATCATGCAGAACACAGATCCCCATTCCCAGGGTGAGTGAAGATAATTACCAAAAATATCACTTACAAGTGTTTCGCCTATACTAATAGAGTTAATGGGAGTCTGTACCAGGTAGACTTGCGCAATATTCGCTATTGAAAAATGTTTTGAATAACCATTACCTCAGGGGTACTTAAATATAATGCTGTGTGCAATTCTCCTACCTGCATGCTTGTACTTGGTTTTTTGTGGAATTGCGCTCAGGCTGAAGTATATCAACATGCAGTTCCCTGTTACCCCGATGATCTAATCGTAACAAAAACATGTGAGCCAGCAATGCTGCAAACTTTCTACCCCAAATAACTCATTTTGGCCATAAACAGAAGGGCCGGGACTTCTAACTTTTGTGAAAATGTCAGATTTGGGTCTTGGTACGGATAAAACTTGAGTGCTACAAAATGGGGAAATACCAAGAAGCAATGTATCCAAATATGCTACAAAAGTTTACACCCAGCCATCGCTTTTCCAGAGTATGTGGACAACCTGAAAGACGAGGGACGTGTCTGTGGCATCATTGACCGCCTGCTGCAGTACCTGGAGAGCAAAGGCTCGACAGAAGAAGTGTGCCGTGTGTATCTGCGCCGCATAATGCACACATACTACAAGTTTGACTACAAAGCTCACCGTCGCAGTCTGGGTCTGCAGGGAGAAAGCAAAGTAAGCCACAGCTTCACACTGCCACGGAACTTGTACAATAAGCAAAATAAGATTCCTCTTAACAATTGTGACCCTCTTTTTATGTGTTTATTTAGTTCCCTTTGAGTTTTTTTTTTTTGTTTTAGCATAATATGAAAATATAAAAAAAATAAAAATCCATCAACACTTGAGCAACACTGTGTATATTGCTATGGGGCTTTGTTGCTTTTTGGATACTTTACCTTTCCTCTTTTTATTATTTCACAGCCCTTGTAGTCCAAACTTTATTTGTGCAATTCTTGGTCAAATTATGTCTTTCAAAACGGATACATCATTTGAAAGAGTTTTTTAAGTTCTTTAGGATAATAAAATTTCTCTTCTCCTCTGTTCAATCTCTCTCTCTGTCTCTGGAGGGTCATAATCCCTAGCGTAAAGGCATCTTTAGAATTTGCCTCATAACCGGACTAAACTTGAATTCCTCCTCCTCTCAGTCTGAGCAAGACCAGGAAGAGAGTGAAGGGGAGGACAGTGCCATCCTCATGGACCGCTTGTGCAAGTTCATCTACGCCAAGGACCGCACCGACCGCATCCGCACATGTGCTATTCTGTGCCATATCTACCACCACGCTCTGCACAGCCGCTGGTACCAGGCCCGTGACCTCATGCTCATGAGTCACTTGCAGGATAACATTCAGCATGCTGACCCTCCTGTCCAGGTATGCACACTGGTGCTTGAAAGCAGGACAGCATGTTACTTGACATGATAATGTTGTCCAAATTTGCAATTACAAAATTTGTCACTATTTTATAAATGTCATTTTATACTGAATAGAGATGCATCTGGTCTGCTAAACTAAGTCTTCTTGTGACACTGTGTGTACTCATCTACAAGTAATCTACAGTCTGAAGATTTATTGTTTAAGTATTCATTTTTGTTGCGCAGATCCTCTACAATAGGACCATGGTGCAGCTGGGCATCTGTGCATTTCGCCAGGGCATGATCAAAGACGCTCACAATGCTCTGCTGGACATCCAGTCGAGCGGCAGGGCTAAGGAGCTGCTCGGCCAGGGTCTGCTCATGAGGAACATGCAGGAAAGAAACGCAGAGCAGGAAAAGATCGAGAAGAGGCGACAGGTATGAGTGTGGCAGCGGTCAGTGCTGCGGATCAGTGATAATTTTAAAGGGTAGAGATTTCATTAATTATATTACCAAGTAATGGTATATACAAGAGTAATGCCAAACTGTAATAAGTACAGATAAGGAAAAAATAATGAAAAAAATTTTACTTTTCTCTTCAAAATTCTTCCAATTGCTTTTCTAGCTGAGCAAGGGATTCTCAACACAGCATCTCCAAATGCCTTGGTTTTCTGATTTTTGTGTAAATGATATAATGCAAGCATCCAAAATAAAACCAGGCTGTTTCGAAATGCTGTATTAAATTCCTTGCTCTGTCTTATTTTTATTTGTTTATAAAAACACTTGGGGAAACTTTTGTCTTGTCTTACTGTGGAGTTCTTTTGTAAATATTACTACTTTCTGATCGGTCTGATTTGGGAAGTCAATAAAAATAGCCACAAACTTATGACTTATTTTTAGCAGTAGGATGGTGTTAATAGCAAAAATTGTGCATGATGTTTACTTACTTAATCGTGTTTCTCATTCAGGTACCATTCCACATGCACATCAATCTGGAACTTCTGGAGTGTGTGTATTTGGTATCAGCCATGCTGCTGGAGATCCCCTACATGGCTGCACATGAGTTTGATGCCCGTCGGCGCATGATCAGCAAGCAGTTCCACCACCAGCTACGTGTGGGTGAGAGGCAGCCACTACTGGGTGAGTGCTCAAGTGCATTTTGTCCCATTGCCTTGTTTGATTTCATTGGTCACTATTTGATTTGTTACCACTGTAATATGACCCTTTGTCTTTCTCCAGGCCCCCCTGAGAGTATGAGGGAGCACGTAGTAGCTGCTAGCAAAGCCATGAAGATGGGTGATTGGCGCACGTGCCACTCTTTCATCATCAATGAGAAGATGAACAGCAAGGTGTGGGACTTGTTCCCCGAGGCACAGCGTGTACGGGAAATGCTCATCAGGTAAAGACCGTATTCATGATCAGTGTATTATGAAATATTTGTTTTGTGGTGTTGTACGAGCCTTTAGTTTCAGATCTGTTATTAACTATAAATCCTTTTTTATTACTCCCCTTTGCCATACAATTGAGAAATGCATTACAGTCAATCAGCAGTGCGGCAGCCTTATTTGGTTTACTGTGGCATGGACACAGGACAGCTTTATAAATTCTGTTCGATGTCTATGGTGTTCTATTCAGGAGCTTCACTATGAGCTGTGAATATTTCCCTCCAATCCACGCTAGCATTATCAGGCCAATTTTATTCTAAGGATGCTATATCAGACATTTAAGAGGAGATGCATGCAGTGTCATGTGACAACGGTAGTAGCCAGTTAGTCACGTGAGAATTGATTATCAGTGTCAGCAGGTAGCCGAAGCTGTGCTAGCTAGTTGACAAACTTGTATACAGAAGAATATGTGATAAACTGAATAATGCAATAGAACACTTTAAGCAAACGCATTTTAGGAAAATTATCAGTTAAATTCACTTGGAATGGCTTTTTGCTAGCTATGAAGCAAGTTCCCTCCAGACGTCATTTGCATTGGTAGCAGGAAACAGTCAAGCATTTTAATGATTTATTTTCTAATTCAACAGGAAGATTCAGGAGGAGTCATTAAGGACCTACTTGTTTACCTACAGCAGTGTGTATGACTCGATCAGGTACTTCTACAGTGATGTGGGTATGCATGTAGATTGCTGACCATTTCGTGGTGGTGATGCTACATAACCTATGCGCATGTGTTTGTTTTCACAGTATGGCCACTCTATCGGAGATGTTTGAGTTGGAATTGCCCACAGTGCACAGCATTATCAGCAAGATGATCATCAACGAGGAGCTGATGGTAAAGGCCAGACTTCTGGCTGCCATTGTGGATTTATTTCGGATTACATTTTATAGCTTTTTTTATTTCTCCACCAGGCATCTCTTGACCAGCCGACTCAGACAGTGGTGATGCACAGGACAGAGCCCACATGCCTGCAGAACATGGCCCTGCAGCTGGCCGAGAAGCTGGGCGGCCTGGTGGAGAACAACGAGCGTGTCTTTGACCTCAAACAGGGTGTTTATGGAGGCTACTTCAACAGAGGTGAGGAGCAAAGGATAGATTTGTATTAAACAAATTGTCATTTCGTCAGTATAAAGAATATTAAGTGTGTGCACTTGAAATATGAGTATTTAAGATATTGTTACTGTACAGAAGGTTCAACGCTAGTCAAAAGACACAAAGCAATAACTGCATGGTTCACACGAGATTTATATGTCTGTACGTGTGTGTGTGTGTGTGTGTATGAGTAACATGAGAAATCAAATGGTATGTGGAATTCCGGGAAATGCATCTGATGATGCTAAGTAAAAATGCATTCTAAACTATATTTTAAACAAATTATCAATAGTAAAAGCATCTCTGCACTGCCAGCAGACAACAGGGATGCAATTTTTTAAAGACTGTTATTTAAATGAAAAAAAAAAGCAAGATTGTGGATATTGGTAATGTCACAAGCAATTTCGTTGTATTTCTACACTCAACACTACATTGCTGCTCATGTCCTGGGGAAATTCCAAGACCATTGAAAATCTAATTCATTCTGTTCATCAGATCAGAAAGGGGGTTACCAACAGAAGCAAGGCTACCAGAGAGGTAGGTGTATTCATGGAGTGATTCACACATTCTAGGGATGGAGAGTTCAAGAAATACTATTCATACCATGTACGTGTGATCTGACTGGCTGTTGTACGGTCTGTAGCCCCTCAGCATAAACCAGTCAGCTACTTTTTCTTAGCTTGCCAGCGTGCTACCAAAATATGAACTTAGAATAAAGTCAATACCCTTTTTTTAGCTCCTAACCTGAGTGATGACTAGCATTTAGCCAGGGAAAATAGTTGGACTTTTGAAGTGGATGCAAATCTCAAGACGTGTCAGGTCAGTGCTAAAAAGTACTGCATTTAGACTTTATCATTGAACCTAAACTTTCATCTCACTTTCTCCATTTATGTATGCTAAAAAATTTCCTATTTGAATATTTTTCTTTTGTTAAATAACAAAAGATTAAAGTGATATTTACTGGCACTTTGCTGATACAGCTTGGTCTGCGCAGCTAGACTAAGGTAAATGGACATAGTTTCTACAGTATTGCCGGGCATGGACAAACTTTTATTGACCAGTTTACTTAATCAGGAAGCTGGAACATAATTTGTTTGATTAGCTTGGTGTGAGTTTTCGGAGCTGGTTAGCATAAAACCGGATTGTTCTGGAGGGTGGACAACAAATGTTTACTTGTAATTGCTTTATTGCTGTGTAAATTTATTTGTTTACAGTGTTACCCTAGTAGCAGTAATTCAGTAATCCCATACCAGTATTTCACTGTGTTGTACACCTCAGACTGAGATAAAGTTTTCAGCAATAAACTCATTATCAAAGTAATTGGCACCTTGGACTAAAAGGCATGATGTTACTTTATGCTCCTTTTATTTATGTCTACACCAATCTATCTTGGTGGCCCTTAACTTTTCGACTGCCTTTATGTTCAGAAGTCAGGAGAATTCTACTTGGAGGAGAGTTTGCATTTAGCCTTGGTATAGTGGACTGGGCAGTATAGTAGACTGTACACCTGGAAAGCCAACAAAAAATATTTTTCATTGAATCCCGTAATGTAAATTATGTATAGATATAGTTTATGCAGTACAGTTTAATCTTAATTGCAAAGCTGAAATTTTGCATTTAAAACATATGATCACTTATCTTGGATTAACAGATTTAACTACCCATAATGATGTTAGAGTATTTATTCAAGTGTTTACTTGGTAATGAGGTGTGTTGAGTGGTCCGAAGCATCAGTCATCTCACAATGCAGTGCATGCATGATGCCTGTTGGTTGTGCACTGTTGCTAAATGTATATTTTCACTTTCTCCACCTCAGATCAGAAAGGTGGCTACCAGCAGAAACAAAACTACCAGCGAGGATCCTACAGGAGCCAGAACCAGGGCTCTTATTGAGCTCAGCTAGATCGAATCTGTCATTCCACTTTCACCTCTTTACATTTACTTCCATTGTCTTCACTTCAACAAAGTCTCAGCATATTAGCTACTTTTACTGTGGTTTAGTTTGGTAGCTGAAGCAAATGTCCATCCAGGTATTTAAAGTTATGCTTTAACAAGATTTGCTTCCCTGAGTTAATTTGAATTTGTCAAGGGTGGAAGTAGAGTATGAGCAGACATGAAGCTTTTTTTTCTGTGATGCGCAATACACTGAAAGAAACATTAAATATTGTTCAGTTGGAAAACCTGCCCGCTTGTTTGTGTAATGATTTGTGGTTTACTGTAGGTAATATACAAATTTGGGCTATTAACTAAACACTGATGCTTTAGTTCAGTTACAATTAAGAAAAACTTCATTTTAATTTAAGTTTTTAAAAAAATTCACCAAATTCAATTTTTCCGAACATTTTAAAGTTGTTGTTATAGTGTGTGTGTATATATAATGGTCAACTTCAAATGTGAGATGCTTAAAACTTGACACCGAATCTTTGTGCATTCTTATTAGTCAATGTAAGCCATCTTGCATACCAGCCTACAATTAGCGCCGTAAGTAGTGGCGCAGTGTCACCACAGTGGGTCTGAAATGGAGCAGTGAAAATGTGATTAAAGTGTTGACTTACTGCAATGTAAGAGGTATTGCAAGTTTTTACATTAATTATTAGAAAAGTACAAAATTACTACATTAAGCTCTTAGGAGTTACAGCCATTTTACCTATACCTTTCTTCAAAAGTAACTGAAGAGTTGCATGATGAGCAGTGTTATGACCATTTATGGCCTGTTTCTTCATTATGTCATGATTGATTAATGTGATATGGTCTGGAATTGATTCCAAATATTGACTTTGCATTTGACAACTGTTCTTGGAAAAATTCATGTGTTCTAAAGAAGTTCATGCATGGAAAGGAGGCCAATGGAGGCAAATAGATACAGCAGATAGGTAGGTAGCTAGATATAGATACTTAATCCCAGAAAGAAAATTCCAGCAGTAAACCGTACAAACTTTATGCTATAAATTAAAAAAACAAAACAAACTTGAGTTAGAGGCAAATATGGTTAAAGGTAAAGAATTTAAAGAACTTGGTGAGGAAAATTATGAATTTTGGGTATCTAATTGTGAGGCAAAACTTTTATGGTGCAAATTAAGTCCAGTGTAAACATGCATGAATGTGCATTAAGGTGTGAGGTGTGCTGTGCAGAGTGTGGGTGTGGTGTTGGTGTTTCACTCACTTGCTGAAGTTAGAGACTTGTGGTGTTGTGAGATATGATCTCAGTCTGTCAGTGGAGCAGGGCAATGACTGCAACCTGTGGATGATGCTGCTCTTCTCCCTGTAGATTTGTTGTGCAGTGGATTGTCCATGATTGACAGGATCCGAGCCTGCTCAGTGCCCGTTGCTCTGCCACAGATGTTATGCTGTCTAGTTCTGTGCTGACTACCGAGCCCGCCTTCCTCACCAGTTTGTCCAGTTGTGAAGCGTCCTTAATGCCGTTCCCCCCTTCAGCACTCCACCAGGTATACGAGGGCACTAGGCTTTTGAGGAAGCACAGACAGTGCTGTCCTTTCCTACTCCGTGCATTAGTGTTGACAGTCCAGTCCAGTTTTTCATCTAGCTGCATGCCCAGGTATTTGTATATATCTGCAATCTCCACACCTCTGATTGTCACTGACTCAGGTGAGGTCCGGGTCTTCTGAAGTCCACAACCGTCTCCTTTGTCTTCGTGTATAGATGAAGGTGGTTGGAGACACCATGAAGCAAATCATGGATTAGATTTCTGTGCTCCTCTTCCTGTCCACTCCTGATACATCCCACAATGGGTGTTGCTTCCATGCGTCACAGAAAAAGCATGCGCTAACGAGCTCTTTAATACAACTCAGGTGTGAAGAGGCCAGATCAGATTGTCCATTATCTGCACCCCCAGGAATTTGGTGTTGCTGACTATCTTCACTGATGTGACGCTGGGCTGGCTCTTCCTAAAGTCGATGATAATCTCCTTGGTTTTGTTGACATTCATGGCCAGGTTGTTGGTTTTGCACCAGTCCATCACCTATTTTACCTCCTCTCTGTAGGCCAGGCCACGGTTGTCAAGGCCCATGTTTGTCATCAACAAATTTCAGAAAGTGGTTAATAGTGGACCTGGCACTGCAGTCATGGGTCAGCAGTGTTAACAGCAGCAGACACAGCCCCGAGGAGAGCCGGTGCTCAGGGAAAGAACACTGGAGACATTGTTCCCCACCTTTACAAACAGTCTGTTGGTGAGGAAGTCAAGCACTCAGTTATACAGAGGGGTGTTGAAGCCAGGGGGGGCCAGTTTGCTCACTAGATGCTGAGGTATGATGGTGTTAAATGCTGAGCTAAAGGCCAGGAACAGAATCCACGTTTTTACCTTCCAGGTGTTTTAGGCTTAGGTGGAGTGCAGAGGAGATGTGGAGGGATTAGAACAGTAAGCAAACTGGGTCTCGATACAATGTGGGCCTTCACCAGCCTTTTAAAGCATTTCATAAGGATGGGGGTGAGTGCTACAGGGTGCTAATCATCAAGGTAGGAGATTGTAAGTTTTCTAGGCACTGGTATGATTGTGGCCACCTTCAGACATGATTGAACCACTGCCTGGTTCAGCGAGGTGTTAAAAGTGTCTAAGAACCCCAGCCAGCTGGTCAGCACATTCTTTGAGCAGTCGTCCTGGTATGTTGTCAGGGTTCACTCTCCTGAGTGTTCTCCGGACATAGATTTCCTCATAGGGGTAGTGTTTAGTGCTTCAAAACTTCCACAGAAGTTGTTGAGTTTGTTTAGGAATTTGATGTTGGGTTCTCAGGGAGTAGGGGTGGCTTTGTAGTCTGTGATGACTTGAATACCCTGCCACATTCGTCTGATGTTCAAGGGGTCATGGAAGAAGTCCTGTACTTTCTGACCACAGGCATGGATTGCAACTCTTATTGCATGGTTCAGGTTGGCTCCAGCTGTCCTCAGATCCTCTATGTTGCCAGATTTAAAAGCGCTATTTCATCATTGCACGTACCTCACTGATCATCCAGGGTTTCTCAATGGCTTGTGTGCGGATGTTCTTGATTACACTGACATCCTCCATGCACTTCAGAATGTACGTAGACACAGATTCGGCGTATGATGATTGTCTGTTGCAGCTACCTTGAACATATCCCAGTCTGTGCACTCAAAGCAGTCCTGTAATGCTTCCATAGTTCCTTCAGGTCAGACCATCACTTGCTTCATGATGAGTTTTTTCCTGATCAGCAAGTATGCAGGAATTAGCATTACAGAGAGATGTTCTGAGGAGCCAAGGTTGGGGTGGGTTACTGCCCTGAATGCCTCTTTATAATTACTGTAGGCCAGGTCCAGGTGTGTGACTGACCGCAAAAGCCACATACTGATGAAAGTGAGGAAACACAGTTTTCATATTTGCCTGATTAACGTCCCGGCCACAATGAAAACTCCCTCTGGGTGTGTAGATTGCAGTCCACTGATGGAGAACACCCAGGGCTTTTCTGGTGGCACTGGGGGAATTTACACTGCTTTTATGATAATGACATTGAATTCCTGAGGGTAAATAAAACGGCCAGCATTTTACAGTAAGTAATTCTATATCTCAAGAGCAGTGAGTATATGCTGGTATATGCAGGCATCATTGTTCTGTATGTTGTAAGCCTCTCCATGCTATTGATGTTATCTGGAACGGATAGGTTCAGCCACATCTCACAAGTAATGACACAGCAGTCCCTTGTTTTATTAAAAATTGTTTTAATTTCACTGCCGATTAAGCAAGTCACTCCATGAATTAATGAATCTGAATGTCATGGTAATTGTGCTGGTTTAAGAAGTAGCCTAATAAGTTTCAGTGCCATAGGTAAAGGAAGATTGTTGTGATACAATCAATAAATTACTTAAATGTCCAACTCAGTGAGCCAGAAAAGAATTATTGTTAAATTCCTAAACAATGTGCTCGATTTGTGACCTCTACTGTTGTTTTATTACATAGTTAAAATATATACTATAAAACATAGTTGAATGTTTTATTCTGATTGGTCAAATACAGCATTCAGCAGTCTTTAATCACACTATTATTCTTCAAATTCAAATTTTTATTTGTCACATACAAATTATACACAGTACAATATGCAGTGAAATGCTTAGTACGACTGTC
>JBCNYG010000019.1:15204742-15218460 GCA_039654305.1 Porochilus rendahli
CCGCCCTCGCCCAGAGTCGGCTGAGATGGGCGCCAGCCTCCCCGCGACCCTAATTAGGAATAAGCGGTTCAGAACATGAATGAAAATGAATGAATGAATAAACCATTCCATATGGTTTGAAGTTCATTCATGCAAAATAAAATTTGCAACACCTTTCAATTTTTCTGAAAAATTGGTATTTTCAGTGTTTTTGTTTATTAGCCAAACATTTCCTTAATATACTTGTCAGAACTATTATTATTTTTTGGTTCTCATTGCCTACAATAGCATTGTTTAATACATTTTTACCAAAAACATTATAGAGTAATTTTTACTATTAGGAGCCCCTTTAGACAAAAGTGGTGGTCTGGAATCTCCACTGCACACTAATGTATATATTATTTATATTACTTGCATTATTATATTTAAATATTATTAATTAATAATATAGAAATAATACTTATACCCTTGCCATCCCCTCAGTGCAGTGAATGTGGGAACTGAGATGTTGGAACTGGACTGTCATTTAACACTAGATGGTTATGTTGTGGTGTGCCATGACAAAAATCTTCAAAGACAGACAGGATATGACTTGGACATCTCTTTGGTGAAATTTCAGGTGGGAATTACAAAAATCCTGCTTTTGCCTTGTTAAACATATTTCAGTTAAGTGCAGTTTTTTTTAAATAATGTTTTATTATATAGGACTTGCCATTCTATAAGGAAAAGCTTGAAGTCACATTCAGTGTTGGTAAGTTTATTCAGATTCAACTCCAGTAAAATGTTTAACTGAAAATACCAACACTTACAGTAAACGTAAATGTAAAAAATGTATGAAACTTACTTGAAAATCTCCATCAGGGCAACACGGCACGGGACAGGACCGGAGAATTGCCCTGCTGGAGGACGTGTTTAAGAAATTTCCCCAAATGCCAATCAACATTGAGATTAAACAAAACAATGACTTGCTTATACAAAAGGTATTTCATTGTGCTTGTGCAATCACCAGAAGAGGACTGTAATCTTTGTAATTATAGATATAATAACTCAGCTGTGTTATTTAGGTCTCCTCTCTGGTCAGAAAGTATGACAGGGACAGCATCACGGTCTGGGCCTCTTTTGACTCTCAGATCATGGATAAATGCAGGAAACAGGTACATCACCACATAATTTGTCTGTGATAAAGGTAAAGCTACAACCATGTCTGAATTGGCAAAGTCATGTTACCAAAAAATGATCGACTGTATCATTGCTTCTTTTTAAATTTAACACAACGCATAAAACACAACACAACTAAAATGTAAATCAATCACACGGTGGCCCGAATTTGATAACTACTGTTATAACTCTTGATAACGACTGTTGATAATTAACTTATCAGATTTGGCATTCTATGTACTGACTTATAAAATTGCATGCACAGAATCCCTTTATGCCATACAGTTTCACCAACAGACGAGGAATCCTTCTCGTGGCACTCTACTACACAGGTCTTCTGCCCTTCTGCCCACTGGGAGAAAGTCTACTGCAGTTCTACCTACCCAGAGTATTTAACAGGTAAGGAAAGTTTTGTAAAAAACTCAAAGGCACGCAGGACATATATGTGTGCCTGCATGATGATGTGATAACAAATAAACAAAAGCATTTCACTACCCAAGTGAAAACATACACCTAACTCTAACTTAATTTAGGTAAACTAGGCATGTTAAAGTACATGATTACTGTACTACTATATTACTCTACTTTTGATGTACTAAAGAAATACTTATTGTGTTAATGATATATCATTGTTGTTACTAAAACAAACTGAAATACTGTTAGTTATACTAACTGTACTATTTAAGACACCATTGAGATAAATTTCATTATACTTAAGTAGGCTTTTCTTACTGTTGCTGCACTCTCTAAAAGTGTACCCCACTGAGTCCTGGAAATGGTTTGTCTTTGGAAAGTATAAAGTATTGTTCTGTAATATGGGCTGATTTTGTTTGAGATGTTTATAAGTCAATCTCGTACACACACCATCACATTCAAGACAAAACATCCCAACTCAGCAGACGTGGCAGCAAGTGGCCCACAAAATCAAGAAGATGCCAGAATAAAACTGGAGTAATGACTCTTAACATCCAAACCCTGAACCAGTCAATGGAGAGAACCTAGCATCCACAGAACATTTCACCAATCTTGCAAACATAGTTAGACATGAAGGATGTGCAGGCAGTGACATCAAGAACTGTCTCAGCTAGACTAGAAACACCTTCAGAATGTTGAACAATGGGTGGAGGTCACCCCGTACGGCATCAAGACCAAGCTGGTTCTATACCAGAGCTGTGTGTTGTCCGTTGTCTACCGTTCTCTATGGCTCAGAATGCTGGAGGGTGATAGACGGCAAGCTAATCAACATTAAACAAAAGTGACCTGAGAAGAATCATACATATACAGTCGCCTGAAACCACTTCCAAATCAACAAACATCTAGCCCAATGCCAGCAAGAAAACATGGAAACCATCATCATGAGGAGGAGGTGGAAATGGATTGGACATCTCATGACAGAACAGCAGGACAACATCGCCTGCACAGCCCTCTAGTGGACACCAGAGGGAAGAGGTAAAAGAGGAAGGCCCAAGAACATGTGCCGGCAGTCAGTAAAGAATGAGCTGATGACCCTGAAGCAAACCTAGGGGATGGTGCAGAGGCTGGCCCAGGACAGACAGGAGTGGCAAATCCTTTGCTGCTGAAGTACATGCCGGCAGGCATAAGACGCATGAAAGAGTGTTCATAAGATGGTAACTAGGGGGAGACATTTCATAATTCTGGCAAGTTATTCTGAAACTTGCAGTTTTAAAGTTCAAATTTAAAAAAAAAAAAAAAAAAAAAAAAAAAAAAAACCAACAACATATTTTTGTATAAATATTACCACAGTATGTCTGATCTATCATTATTTACAATACCACCCTCTAAAAATCACACAGGCCTAACTGGTATGGCCTTGAACTTGAATTTGTCTTTACCCATTAATATAAACATAAATAAATACATACAGGAGTTTTTTTTTCAGATTCAGGAGCATCATCATTATCATGCTTTAAATGAAAAAAATCAACAAAAAAATCTAGTTTTGGTTTGTTTTTTCTTCTGGTACTGTTTCATACATACACTAGCCCTAAGGTTAGAAGGGAGTCTTGCCCACTAGGTGCAGCTCCCCAAGGCCTCTTTCCTCAGAGCAGTCGATTAAGCCGCAAAATATGTTTTATATACCCGGTGGTAGGATGCTGGGTTATTGATCTGAAGGTTGGTGGTTTGAGCCCCACTATCAATGGGTTGTCACTGGTGTTCCCCTCAGTGCAGCTAACTGGGTTATCAAATGCTGGATTACTGGGATCAGTAATCCAACACTGCTCCAATTATTAATAAGAAAAATATTATTTTTTATTATCATCATCGCTGTTGTTGCTATTAATAAATAACTAAATCTAACTTTGTTTTATGTTCTGTGAACAATACTGTACATTATAACAATCATGCATCTCAGGCCATTTTTAAGCCTTCTATGAGAAAAAAAAAAAACAGCAGGTCTTGTGGAGTGTTCCTTGTATTCAATTTTAAGTACTGACCACAGGACCACACTGAATTGGAATAGTGTTATGGGTGCCCAAGGTACAATGATGCGTGTTTTTATACAAACTGCTGAAACTGCTAATACTTGTTATGATAATAAGAATACGAAATACTAAGAGTATTGCATCTTGCTGTGTATGAGGCTGCCTCACTGCAGACCAGTCAGGTGGTATTAATATTATGAATGGATGTTGTAGTGTACACATATGCAAAAGACCTGTGCATTTTGCAGTGCAAAGATGTGGAACTGTATCTTCTTTTACAGGGGATATATTCCAGAGGAGGCTTATCTTAAGAACAGATTCGTGGTCTCTCTCATTGAAAAGTAAGTCATAAATTCAATTCTGGTTCGTCTATATGGAATTTTAGTACATGCCCTCTTAGTGTCGGTGTGGGTTTCCTATGGGTATGAATTTAAAAAACTTTTTTTTTCCTTCTCTAGGCTGACTATGAGAAAGTCACTGCTGGAGCACTTGGTAAAGCGAGGCATGCAGGTGTGTTAGTCAGTTTCTTTCCTCAGTAATCAGGATTAAATTGTAGAGCCATGGTATTCTCAGTAAACTGTTCTTTGTGTAAATCTGTGCTCCTCAGGTTCAACTGTTTGTGTGTAACAAGGAAAAGGACATGGCTTTGGCTTTCGCACTCGGCGCTACGGGAGTGATGACCGATTATCCCACCATCCTATCAGACTACCTACAAAAACATCATAAGGTTTAAGTTTCTTACTGCCAAGATGTGACAGACGACAAAATAGCAACAATGTTCCACTGTTGCAGTTTCATCATGTTTATTCATTTTA
Source organism: Porochilus rendahli (assembly GCA_039654305.1). Classification (NCBI taxonomy): domain Eukaryota; kingdom Metazoa; phylum Chordata; class Actinopteri; order Siluriformes; family Plotosidae; genus Porochilus; species Porochilus rendahli. The sequence continues at coordinate 15,209,139 of JBCNYG010000019.1, forward strand.
AATCATTCTGAAATTCAGAAATCCATTTTTAAAGCTGAATCACACGTAAGCAATATAGCCGTCAAGTTTTCGGTTGGTTTCGTCCAAAAATTGCCACCATTATGCTTGAAATTTTAAAAATCCTCGATTATTATATCGGTGGGTTTGAAAAATTTTAATTTCGCACAGATCCAAAATCAGTCAAAAAGACTGCGAATATGTAAATATGGCCTGTTGGTTTTCTTATCCTTAAATTCTGTGTGTAATTTCGGTTGTATTGGGTTGGGTTTATTTATCTAATAAACACATTAATAATAATTAAAAAAAAAAAACTGCAAATACGGTTCATTTACCTCGACCGACCTTTTCTGAAAATGTGCAAATTCCAGTTCGACTTTATTCATTTCCCTTCAAAATAACATTCTCTTGTACTTTTGGACAAGAATGCGTACATGTGAGTCAGCTTTTAATTTCAATAGGAACAAAGATTCGTACATGAAAAACATAACATCAGTGTCCTGGGTGTGAGATAATGAGATCACATGGCCTGCAGTGGGTCTTTGTCTTTTTGTGAGATGATTACAGTAACACATTCTGGTAGATGTGCAGACAGCCGCTCCTTAAACACGGAGAGAAAACCCCTTTCACTGTTACTGTGTTCACTCAGAATCACACTCGTGCCTTTAGAAACAGCGTCCAGCACCTCGTGATGAGACATCTCACCTGGAGAAAATAAAAGCACATTCATAGAGTCCTTAAAGGAAGCTTTTAGAATTTTAATCCTGGACTCTATTTTTCATGTTTTTGAGAGAAAAAACTGGTCCAGTGTTTTATTGGTACACGTGTCAAAATATACTGCTTGTTTTCCCCCACTGACGAACCCGTTGCTTTATTATAAGAATCTAATAACATAATGTGTTATTTACCACATAATAAAGGTAAAATAAGACCTTTGCAAATAATACGGATTTATTTATCAGTTACTGCATCTGAATAGGACCAGTGGAACCCAATGGCATATTGTTAGTCTTAATGATATAAAAATAAAATCGCATTCCTCATCCTAAAATTACAAGAAGTAAGGATATTGCACAGATCAAATTAAATAAAAAAATTTATAACATTTAAATGCCCAGACAACATTCTGTTAGATTTTTTTGTTTAATACTAATGAAGCAAATGAAAACTCAATCCTAAAAAAGTATTAAAATTACAATTTGGGTGGAGAGCACTCATGTTACAAATTCATTTCTTCAAATTAAGACCTCCACAACACGTGTTTTGATTTTTTTGTTTTTTTTGTGGTTAAACCAGAATTTTTACACGTTTTTTGCCATTAATTTCAGCACATGGACCCCTTTACTTACATTACTGTTTTGAAAAATATTCTAAAGTATATGTTATCCACACATATATTATAATTGCCTGGAGAAAAAGAAGATGATGATCAATGAGCGATAAAATAAATCTGCTTAAAATTATTAACACCACACATAGACCACACTTCCTGAAAGAACTTGTTTCTGGTTTGTTTCTTCAAAAGAAAAAACAAATCGCACAGGGATTTTGGCTTTAGCCAGCTAAATCCCCCTCGAGAATCAATCATCACTCTGGCAACCCAGGAAGTGGAATCAAGTACAGAACCCCAGATATGTCATAGTAAAGATATTTTTTAAATATATTGAATTAGAATCTGTATTAAAGAGGAGCTCCACCCAAGGTGCTTGTGAGTTCGGTTTCTTAATTACTGCACATGTTTTGCTGAAAAATCAGAAGCACAAAATTATGAACAAGCAATTATTTCTACTCCTAAACACACACACACTTACACTTTATGTAGATTTGCAGTTTACACTGTTACATAATTAACTGTACAACATGGTTTTGTTGTATTTTATTTTTTTAGAATCTTCGAGCTTATTTCACATTTAAATATTAATTGACTTTGATTTCTTATGCTTTTATTATAATAAACATTTTGTATTACTCATTTTAGATCATATAAATAAATGCATTTTAACACAAAACAGTTGTGTGTAAATGTGCCTGTTTTTATATCCTACTTAGGACCACTTTAGAGACATTATGATGGTCTGTATGAGGAAAAACTGGGGGGTATTTTATGAAACTTACCAGGGGTTACTCAGTGAATTCAGAGTTAGCAAATCCGGACATCTTACACAAAATTTACCCGGCGATATGAAGGTAAAATAAAAAGAAATCTGAACGTGGAAGTGGTGTTAATTCATCAGAATCTGTGCGTGTTCACTTTAAAGGGAGCGAGTCTGAATGCAAACACAGCTTAGAAATTATCACACAAGCTCTGTATTTTTTATAAGAGGAATGTGTAGTAGGATGCAATGAGCTGAATACAACTCTTAAAGCAAAGTACAACACTGTGGGGGGCAAATAAAATAACACCGTTGCATTAAACAAAGAAAAGGGGCATGTTATCAACTGTTCCTTTTAAATGCCCTTTATTTTATATGACAGATTCCTATTATAAAATAGACTGAAAGTAAAGTATACTAATATGTGGAAACTTATTAGGTCAGGAAATTTAATACAAGCTAATACATGGGGTTACGTGATGAATACATTTCTAAAATTAACCCATTAGTCACTGAACAAAATGAAAATTAATGCTGAAAGTGAAGTTATAATATATTTATATTATACAGCACATTATTGTATATGTAATATTAAAAAAAACTATAAATATAAATATATATATAGATGTGTGTGTGTGTGTGTGTGTGTGTGTGTGTACCAGTGATGTAGAGGTCTGCATTCACGCCCTGCAGGACTGAAGCGCCTGAGCCAGCACACACAGCAACACTCTTCACCACAGAATCTTGGGAAATATCGACAACAAAACACACAGCGTTCAAGTGAACTGAAGACAGCAGCAAGCAAACCTGTCTAGTATTGTTAGGTAGTAACAGCTCTTCAAGAGACTGAGCCTACCTTTTATGGAACTTGGATTACAATGTTGGATTACTATGTTACACACAAATGAAAAAGAAACAAATCCCTACCCACTGAGTTTTGACTGATGGTATACTTAGCCTGCACCCTAGTGAACCAGTATCAGAATATATTTCACTGATCGTGATTCTAAAGCACTTCTGTAAGTCACTCTGGATAAGAGCGTCTGCTAAATGCTGCAAATTCAAATCAAGCCTTGTGCTGTAGCTTCAGTTTTTTACAGAAAAGAGACTGAAACTGTTGTTCAAATCTTAACAGCACACTATATCTCTGTTCATCCTTTATCCACTTAAATAAAAATAAAAAATAAAAATTCAACATGGTCAAAACAAATATATTTAAAATGCGTTGGACTGTTAATGGCACTAATCTTACAAAAACAGAGCGTGAGTGTGTGTGTGTGCGTGTGTGTGTGTGTGTGTGTGTGAGGGAGGGGGGGTTCTGTCTGAGATATAAGGAAAAATAGAATAAACATGATCAGTAAGCTTGAGATGGAGGAGTAACAGATTTCTGCGAAAAGGTGAAAAAACCCTACAATGCTACAATGTGAAGCAGAGAGTGAGCGGCACTTCAAATATAACCGCCAGTGTGCAGAAATTAGGAGAGATTATATATAAAGCTCTAAATATAAAGAATTCCTACAAAAAGTGTATTTTCATTTCAGGTTTTAATCTTGTCTGCACTGGCTTGCTCACACACTTCCCCCTTACAAGGACAATAAAAAATAATTTAAAAATCATCTTTACCTAATGTTTTCTGATTTCCCAGAGCCAGTCTAAGATGAGCTAGACCGAGGTGTTTCTTCATTTTCTGAACTGCCACAGCAATGGATATCGGCTCCTCCAACACTGCATGACGTCCCTGACCGCAGCCTAGTAAAGGGAGCTACACAAATACACACACCTCTCATTCCACTGGAGCCTGATGAAATCTACATTAGCATTCAATGCTATACTGCTTATGATTGGGCTTTTTTTGTTCTTTTCTCATTACACATTAAAAGGCAGTATATATGATAAATATCATGTATTATATTTGATAAATATCATTTTTATTATTAATAAATTATGTTTTAATATTATTATGAATATTATTCTGTTTGTTTATAGTCAGTACTGAATTTATTGATTTATTGAATGCAGCTCCTCTTTTATTGATTTCAACTTTTACTGTATCTTTAATGATCTTTATCTTGTCTTTAGTTGTTGTCTTGTTTATTCTAATATTCTCTTGCATTTGTAGTTATCCAAGTATTTTATCTCTCTAATCATCATCATCATCATCATCATCATCATCGTGTGCTGCAAGAAAAACGTCTTCCTGACCAAAAAATAAATATAAAATACTGCTTATTTAGTAAAATCTGCTTCATATAAATATTTAGGTACTGCCTAAAAGCAGAGCTCAAAAATGTTTGCATGTGGCATTTGTATAAGTGTGCAGCCCCAGAACTATTATTCCATCAGATTGCCAATATTCCATCAGATACAAGAGTCTTATATTATATTTAAAGAGTCTTGTAATATTATAAATATTTATAAAGGACCATAACAGAGCACATATGCACACATGAGCACCCAAGTGTCCCAAGACTGAAAACCAGCATCATCCAGCAACACTGTGTTTCTTGAATAGAAAATGCACATGTGATATGAGGTGTAAATACAGCTCCTTTTACCTGCTGGACCTGAGTGATGCTGAGAGTCTGGCTGGCTGTGGGATTTCCTTGTATAGCCAGAACAGCAGGGATCAGCTGTGAGCTGGAACAGTTTAGGATCACCTGCTGCGCCTCTTGCTCAGTCCTGAAAAGCGATGGTGTGCAAAAATATCACAGCTGCCACAGAACCATGATTGGAACCTGTCATGGAACTTAACACCATAGTCATTCAGGCATAAAGTGGGTACAGGAAAAAAAGCAATATGACTCATAGGTAATTCCCACCCATCAAGTATGCCTCCCTATCATGTGACCACCACCAACCACGGAGGGCCGAGAGTGAGCATGTGCTTCCTCTGAGATACGTGATGTCTGTCACCCGCATCTTTTCCAACTGCTGTGCATACATATTCAGATGCATGGCTGGTGATTGCTTTAAGTGATTTCTCTCCTCCATCCTCCCCTCCCCTGTGAGCTCAGCCAAACATCTTATTAATTGATATTTATTTTGCTGTTACAAGTTGCTCTTAGTGAATACCGCTGGTATGTGTGTGTGTGTGTGTGTGTCTGTAGAAGGCTTTAAGAGCACCCATAAAGACGGAAAATCTTGCGTTTCTGTGTACCTGTTCGTCCCATGCGGGTTACATGGGATTCATTAGGCTGATTAGTTGTTCCAAATTGCCCCTAGGTGTAAGTGTGAATGTTTTTGTGTGTGTGTTTGCCCAAAGCCGCTCCTTCACCCAAAGTTGACCTAGATAGGCCCCAGCCTCCCGTTCGCATGTCATGTCCATATTCGTGCTTGATTTTCTGTACCGTTTATCCTCTTTAGGGTCACGGGGAACAACTGTGAAAAAGTTGATCTGTTCACTAGTTGATTGCAGGGCCAACAGACACACAACCATTTACACACACACACTCACGCCTAGGAGCGATTTTGAATATCCGATTAGCCTAATGTGCATGTCTGTGGACCGTGGAAGGAAACCAGAGTACCCCGAGTAAACCCTCACAAGCACAAGGAGACAAACTAAAACACCCTCACCAACCGCGGGGCTCAAACCCAGGGCCTTCTTGCTGTGAGTGCTAACCATTATGCTACCATACCCCAATCATGGCCATATCAAAACTGAATACATGCAATCTATGCTCCTAAAGCAAGTGTGGATGCAAAATAAAAGCAATAATATCAACAATCAAATGCCCTCATACCGAAGAATGCTACATTGAAAGGTTTCACTATTTTCTGTTTTTCTTAAATCCTTCAATGTACTATTAAGCTCCTCTTCATTTTTGACTGTGAACTCCAATCTGTGCTTCTGGGAAGCGCTACAGTGAGCCTGGCTTAGCACTGACACTTGTCCGCTACCTGTAAATAATAAACACATTTTGTGATTAGTTAAAAATGACAACGAAAAAACAAAGAATAATAAAGTGATTTGACTCGGTTAAAAAAAAAAAAAAGCAACCAACCTACGCCTTCTATCAACCAGTCATTAAGGCCATCTTTCACGCTATCCCATGATGTGTGCGGAGAGAAGACAGCTATTCCATTTTCTATAGCTCTGATGGCCAGCTGCTGTTTCCAGTCCTTCTGAACAAGTCGCTTGAAAGGCCGGAAAAGAGGTGGGTGGTACGAAATGATCAGCTCACACGCCATTACTTCAGCTTCATCCATAACGTCAGCAGTCAAATCATTGGTGAGGAGGATTGTCTTGACTGGATGCTGTTTACTTGGTTCAACCAATAGGCCGACGTTATCCCAAGATTCAGCCAATGAGAGCGGAGCAAGCTGCTCAAGAACTTCCAGAACTGCCTTTAAATCCATGGGAGGAAGAGAATGAGACAACGAACGAGAAAGAACAAAAGGGGGAGTCCAAACGGAATGACAAAGAGAAGAACGCAACACGGAATTAAGAACAGAGTTCGCTTTGAGGATGGGGTGTTTTCTTTCAAGTGCAGATTTTAAAAAGAGATTAAACTGAGACGAGCTGCTTCTCAATCCGAAGGATCTTGAGATGTTCACAGACCGAGTAAACATGAGTGAACGTCCCTCTGTGAAGGAAAAAAAAAGAAACAATGATGACATTAAATGGGGAACACTAATGTACAGACACAATGTAAAAGTCCTCCGGACAGTTAATAGTAATCATTATGTTTTAAAGTCCCATATATCCAAATATCACCCTCATACATGCTTTAATGGTCCTCATTAATTAATGGTCCTCAAGAGAATCTGTACTAAAGTTTATCCAGTATAGGCCCCCAACCAAAAAGCTCATTATTATGAAATATGTGAGTTCATTATCCTAAAATATTCATCTATTATTATGAAAAAGGATAAATTACTTGAATGCTCACATGACCATGATCACATGATTCAAAGTGAATAATGTCGCAATAAATTCTGTAGATTTTTTTTTTTGTGCTTATTTTGCATTCTTTATTTACCAATATCCAATAAATGCAAATCGACACAGCGGCGATTCCACATTAGGTGCTGTGATGGTTCAAGGTTTTTTCCATGTTCAAGAAGCTTTATTGTGATTTCAACCTAATATAGCTGACACAGTACATGGTGAAATGAAACGTTTCTCCAGGACCAGGTGCTACATAAACCTACAGCAAAAAGATCAAATTCGAAAGAAAAAAAACAAATCAATTACACAGAGCTAGGAACAAGGCTTTTGTCCTGGCCACATAAAGTGCTAAGTGTGTAAATATTTGCAAACAGTGGAAAAACTGTACAAAAAAAAACCACACACAAGAATGAGACACTTAGTGCCGAAAAAAAGAAAAAAATGAGATGGAATAAAAAAATTAAATAATGTAGAGAGTAGCAGCAAATGTGAGAATGGTTTAGTTCTGTTTGAAATAGTTCTTTTTTCTAAAGATTTTTGGAACTGCAAGGCTGCTGTTCTACAGACAAACACAGTTTCAGGGTTTACTTCAATGTTAAATGTAGATGTTTCAGGGTGTACAGCTTCAGTCACTTTACCTACATTTAGCTTGAAAAACTTTATGGCTTCGTAAGCCACCACATTTCTCTCTTAAATTTTTTTTTTTTTAATTCCTAAAAGATTTCTTCAATCCAGCCTGGTGTACTGATTTCTTAAGGTGTCTTCACTACAAAAATAAACCAAGACAAATCTTTAGTCTGTCTTTTTGTTCAGATGATATCGTATGTGCTCTGGGAATATGGAATACCGGACCCTTTGCTACAGGCCGTTTGGGCTCTGTATTGCCGGAGATGGAGCTTGTTCCACATTGGTACATGGGTCGGGAATGACGTCCTGCACCAAGTGTAGGAGTTCAAGTGTCTTATTCAGGAGTGAGGGAAGGATGGAGCGAGAGATCATCAGACAGTTCGATGTAAAGCGGAGCTTGTACCTGTCCTTCGTGGTGAAGAGACAGGCGAGCCGGAAGGCAAAGCTCTCTTTTTACCAGTTGATCTACGTTCCGACCCTCACCTATGGTCACGAGCTTTGGGTAGTGACTGAAAGAACGAGACTGCGAATACAAGCGGCTGAAATGAGCTTCCTTTGCAGGATGGCAGGGCTCTCCCTTAAAGATAGGGTGAGAAGTTCTGTCATCCGGGAGGAGCTCGGAATAGAACCGCTGCTCCTCCGCTTTGAGAGAAGCCAGTTGAAGTGGCTCGGGCATCTGATCAGAATGCCTCCTGAACGCCTTCCTGGTGTGGTGTTTCGGGCATGTCCAACCGGGAACAGACCTCGTGGTCGACCCAAAACGCGCTGGAGGGACAATGTCTCTTGGCTGGTCTGGGAACGCCTCGGTGTCCCCCCGGAAGAGCTGGAGGAAAGGTCTAGAGAGAGGGACGTCTGGACCTTACTGCTTAGGCTGCTGACCCCATGACCCGACCCCGGGAGAAGCGGAAGATAAATGAATGGATGAATGACATCTTCTGAAACATTTTTTGAAAATGTAAGTTTTTTATAAAATAATCAGTATACTTTTATCTTGTAAAACTATTTATCAGCTGCTGAAATAATCAATAGATATTAGAAAATATTTAACATATAAGGCTGGGTGCCACTGCACTACACAAAGCGTGCATGCTGTTAAATTCAGCCCATGCAGGGCACGTATATAGGGCTCAGGGAGGGATTTGAGACGGAGCCCTCACTTGGGTTCCTCATGGCGCGAGCCAACATCGCTTACTTCCTCACGCGAGACACGTTCAGATCTACAAAAACCTAGTGTTCACTAACAACATGGAAGCACAGCTGATATAGTGATTACTTTTTTTATATACCTGTTTACAGCCAATAACATGCAATCAAAAACCAAGCTAGGTTTTTTAAAAAATCACTAACCCAGCAGACACTTACCGGCAGTGACGCAGTGCCACTACTGACACTTCCGGTGGACGGGGTTTTAAAATATAGACCTGCTAAAGCGATAGACGGGTTTTGCACCGCTCTCGCCGCGTCAACATGACGCCATCTTGGAGAGGGCTGCTGGTGGGTTTTTGATATAGAAACAGTGCATGCTATTTGCTACATGCAAACATTGTGTTACAATAGTGCTGTATATTCTAATGTTGTATATTTGTTTATTGTTGAAAAATTATTACAACAGATTTTTCTTAATTTATTCTTTAAATAACACCGTTAAACATATAGAAAACTAATACATTTGGTAGTAATTATAGTATGCTCTCTCTTTTTTTTTTTTTTACGT
>JBCNYG010000019.1:15218560-15229435 GCA_039654305.1 Porochilus rendahli
GTTGTACCCCGCCCTCACCCAGAGTCAGCTGAGATGGGTGCCAGCCTCCCCGCGACCCCAATTAGGATTAAGCGGCTTAGAAAATGATTGAATGAGTGAAAATTATTTCCAGACCCATATATGTTCAATTTATTTAGCTCATTTCTTTCTCTCACCCACTATAAACCCAGTGCACCAAAATATGGAACAAAACATACCAACGTGTAATATAACATTGAAAGAACTAAAACAATACAAGTAAAAAATCAAGAAAACATAATGAATGAAACATTATGCTGATCTGCCATACTAAACAGGTTAAACTGCTATAGAGTACAAAACCGATGTAGAACAACAATAAAGAACATCAATTAAATGAGATTCGACAGATAACACGAATGTATAGTTGTTTATCAAACTCACAGCAAAAAAATGCTACAATATCAAGCACTGCTTGCCATACATGTGCATGTACTTACTGTAATATTCATCTGACAGTTCACCTTATATCTATAAATTGTCATTTAAAATACTTGTTTTAATTACTGTCACAATACATACAAGCAAAATAAACCATTATTCAACTTACAGGTTACCTTAGATACTGCCATTCTCTGTCTCTGTCACTTCAATAACTTTCTATATAATATAAAGGACACATAATGTATATTTTGGAGATAATATCATATAACATAGATCTATACACACAAATGTACAAGTATCTACATGTATATACATGTGCATGTAGATGCAATATGTGAACAATGTAGTAGGCATTGCTGCAGAAGTACTTTTACTTCAATCCAAAACTATGTGTGTGTTCTACGTATGTACTACCCAAATGCAGGCTTTGGATTTTGGATTTCATTCATTTTACCATGTATAGTATCACCTTTCACAATAAACTCCTGTTTTACAAGTTTCTACAGTACAACATAATTAATGTACACAGGATGTTCACATTATATATTTTGTTTTACGGCTGCACTGATGGTCTCTGGCTGCCCACGCTCATGCCTGACTGTGGATACTCTCAAAGTTAAATAGCTGTGAGTGATGTCTGACACTAAAACCAGCTGTGCAGCTGAATAACACTGGGTCATGAAACAGGCAGGAGCAGATTAATTTGGATTAATGATACAGAGAATGAGAGAACAGGAACATCCTGTATTTATCGCAATATCTTCTTATGGTGGATAGTTGCCAATTCTTGTCTGATCCAATGGCATGTATTAGCTGGAATGAATTACCCTGTTGCTGTCTTCTGACAAATGTCAATGGTGCACAACAGATGGGAGAGAGACACCTATGACAGTCCTGTGTAGGCAGTTAATGTTGTAAACCTCTGTGAGTGTTCAGACACTGCCTATAAAAACAAGCCCCCAAAATCCTATGAAAAATTGCTATTAAAAAAGCACCCTGCCTTGTATGCTCCTACTCCCAAGGTATGAACCGCACTCAGACCAGTTATATGATATATACAGATCATTAAGTCTGTATATGAATCGTACAGATTCATTTATTCATTCATTTGCTGAACTGCTGAAGGTTAAGGTTAGATGATTCTGGAAGAAGGCAGGGTACACCTTTAACAATACATCCCACCCACCACCCAACACACACACACACACACACACACACACACACACACACATCCATTCACACTCATACATAGGAGCAATCTGGAACAGCCAATTAACCTAATGTCTTTGAATTGTGCAAAGAAATCGGAATACCCAGAGGAAACCCACGCAAGCACCTGGAGCACAGACAAACTCTAGACAGAAACGCCCTTGTCGAGCCCAGGATATGAAGCTAGGACCTTATTGCTGTGAGGTTTATGTGCTAATTAGGAGAGTGTTTAATTAGGTTAGCAGGCGAGAATGTTGGTTGTCCAATCAGAAATTACCGCTGTATAATGGATTTATACTACACTCATAGAGACATACTTGGCAGATTCCTGTATCATTCATTCCTCTTCAGTAAGCCTTTCATCCTACTCAGGGTCAGTCCTCAACTCTCTGAGCCACATCACAAAAAAAAGGGTTTAAGTGCTATGGAACTAACATGTAGCCAGGTATTCAGATTTGGAGCAGATACAAGTTTCTGGAAATCAAATCACATCTCAAATTAAGACTGAGTGATTGCAGAGGAAAAAAAGAGGCTTGTTACGCAGAAGTACATGTGTCTCACTGAGCTCAGTGGCTGTGCCGGCGAATGATGCTGGGTGGTGGCACAGACATGGACGGATTAATCTGGATTAATAAGTTTGAGAGAGAACAGAAATGTCCTGGATTGGGGACACGAGACCCAAATCAAGTGCAGATGCTTTCGGCAGTATTATATCCTTTCCAAAAGAGCATAATTATGAAAGTCTAAATATGAGATGCTAAGTCATAATTATGACTTAGTAGCCTACCTCATAGTTATGACAGCATCTCATAATTATCACTTACAAACTCAGCATTATGACTTAGCATTTCTTAATTATGGCTTACTTACTAATAATTATGGTCTACTAGCCAACTTTTTTTTTTCTCCAGTTGTTGAAATGGGCTTCCGTAGTATTGTTAGTGATATAGGTTATTATAATTTTATTTCTACATATCCAATTGTAAGTTCCTTGGTTAAGTTTAGTAAGGTTGATTTTATTAGTAAGGGTTACGAGACAGCAGGGAAGAGATTGATTTGGTTCAAATATCAGAAAATGTATCCCATCTTTTAAAATGAGAAGGGGACATGGGTGAAAGCCTTTTTTAAATCCACAAAACACATGTGGACAGGTTGGGCAAACTCCCATGTATAGAGCTGGTCAAGAGTGCTGTGGCCGGGATGAAAACCACATTGTCCTCCCTGAATCCAAGGTTCAACCACGGGACGATCCTCCTCTCCAATACTCCTGAATAGACATTCCCAGGTAGGCTGAGGACTGTGATTCCATGGAAGTTGGAACCCAACCTCCTGTACCCCTTTTTTAAAAAAAGCTGAACCACCACCCTGGTTTGCCAATCCCGAGGTACGACCCCCGATGACCACATGCAAATATACAACCAACACAGTCCTTCAACATCCAGAGCCCTGAGGTACTCATGATGGCCTGGCGACCTGTCCAGGGTGTACTCTGCCCTCACCCGGAGTCGGCTGAGATGGGCGCCAGCCTCCCTGCGACCCTAAATAGGATTTATAGGTTCAGGAAATGAGTAAATGAATTTTAGTGAGGTTGAGTATCCAGAAAATACTTTGCTGAGTCTGATTCATAGCTAGAATTATCATTTGGTCCAATCTGAATTCATCTCAGATTAGCTTCATTTGTTAAGGGGCTAAGACGTGTGGTCCCTTTTTAAGCCTACTGTGTTGAGGACATAATCAAACCTAACTACAGATGGGCAGTACACTCAGTCTAAACTTCTTTAGACAGTTGCTAATTTACCATGAAATGTGTGCTGCTGCTGCTACCTAAGTGGCTCAAAACACTTTTATCAGATAAAATCTTTTCCTGTTCTGGTCCTGCGCCTTACTTCAATGTTGGTGTACTTCATCCAAAAAAATACACCTCGTGGTTGGATTAAACTGGATGCTGGTTGAATGTGCCTACCCATCTAACTCACAACGCTATTGCGATGTAGGTTAAAAGATCATAAGTTGGTTGGTTGCATGAAACATAATTTGAACATTGGTTATTTCATTTACAGTATTTTGCAGGCACCCTTAACCAGAGTGACTTACAGCCATCATTTCTATACAACAGCAATTGATGGTTAAGGGTGTCTGAAAAATACTGTAAATGAAATAAACGTCCGAAGTTTTGAGTTGTACTCTCTGTAACTAACATTTCCTATCTGGTTGAGGTAAAGAAACCTAATTCTTTCTGCTTGTTTTGTGACTTCATGCATATTCCAAAAACAAAGTGTTTATTGCATATATAAAGCACACCAATATAAAGCCTCAGATTTAAAAATGCATTTATTATTGAATGCTGTCCAAGATACAGTATTTTATCATCAAACAGTATAATGTATATCTTTCTGTGTTTCATACGAATAAATTTTATCATCGCTTAATGTGAAAAAGCCGTTTTAAGACTGTTGCATAGCTGAAAGTGTCTATGTAATCCTATGTGTTTCGTTACGACTCTTGGTGTCTCCATTCTCATAGAGTTTACTTGGCAGATTTTTATAGGATATGTTACCAGCCCTTTTCTTTAACTCTCCACAGCACTTCATATTCCCAAGTGGTCTCCCATCCTAGTACTACCCAGATCAGATGGGGGTCGGGACTCTACAGGGTGAATTGAGGAGTACTTGTAATTATGCTTAAATGGATCAGTCACAGTCAGTCATTCATTCATTTACCAAACCACTTAAATCTACGGGGGTCACAGGGGGTCTGGACTTCATTTCAGCTGACTCTAGGCTAAGGTGGGGTACACCCTGAACAGCTCGCCAGTTCATCGCAGGACCAACACACACACACACACCTTTTACACTCACAATCAGCCTAATGTGCATGTCTTTGAAACTGTGGACAGGAACCGGAGTAAACTGAGAAAACCCATGCAAGCATTTTGAGAACATGCAAATTCCTCACTGAAGCACCTTTGCTGATCCCGGGATTCAGACCCAGGAACGTCTTGCTGTAAGGCAGATGTTTAAACCACGATGCCACTGTGTTCCCCAGATCAATGACATACTAAAGGAAAAACTGAAACTACGAATACAATGACTGAGATGATTCTAGGAAGGTGCAGGGCAGGTTTTTGGTTCAAAATGCCATGATGAGTGTAGGTCATAAGTGTAGGTCTTTGGGTCCTTACAGGATCATGGATACCAACATTGTCACTCTTAAAATCTGCTTAATGGGAACATCATTGCAATGCCTTGTTCCATTACACAGCCAAGTTGCATTTTCAATGATTCCCAGCCATGTAAAAAAAAAACATCAGACCTAACCTAGAAAACATTCACCTGACCACTTTCAAGTTCTCGTTTCGAAACCTTTCTGCTATGTTCAAACAGTTCCATTCATGCCGGTTTGCTCAGTGTTCAACTATTTGCTTGTTCATATTTGGCCATTGCTTGACGCTTCAGACTTGCTTACTTGAATTGGGGGGAACCTTTGACCTGTACCTGTGTCCTCCTATATGTAAATCATGACAAGGAACTTTGACTAAAGTAATCTGGGTTCACCACTTTGGGAAAGTCAGCAGGAAATTTAGATTAGCCGCACATATTCGTAAATCAGTGTGGTATATAAGGAAAACCAAAGAAAACCAAGAAAATAAACATAACATATTCTCTATTCAGTGTTTCTTTCCGTCAGTGTTGGCCTGAAAATATCCACAGACAATGCTTTACTCATTTAAAGTGCAGTTGATAAATCAATAATCAGGTAAATGTTAAAGCTTCCAATTCTTCATTCAGTTGTATAAGTAAAAACCCTTAAAATTTAATGACAGTATCTAAATACAGGAATCCCATCGGACACATAATCTTTTGCAACATTACTGCAATGTTATATAAAGGTCATAATTTGGTTGTGAACATTGTGACAATATTTAACCATAATCTTAAATGAGAACATGTACTGTATATGATTTTTATGTACAACTTTGTTTGATGTTGCCAAAATGTTGTACACATCCACGCCCCCAGTACAGAGCCATCAAGCATAGAACTCAGACTATGCACATCCATACTGGGGTTTCCTTTTCTGCAAAATCACACCAGCACTGAAAAGGAAACCACAGTACACATACGCATAATCCTTACAAATTAATGTTACTGTAACATCTTCTGAAAACCTTTGCGACATGTACTGAAAATGTTTACATTTTATATTATTAGAAAAAAATGTCTAGCTGAAATCACATACTGATTTTAGTTAATGACAAACAAGTCCCTTTGTATCGAAGCTTTGCTTCTAATCCCATAAATGTTAGTTACTGTGATACAAGCTAGTCCACTGATAACAGCAAGGCTTCATGCTGTAATTCGATCTGAAAAAATTCTGGGTCATACTGGATCACATTCTTATGGTTAGTTCTGTTTGATTTTTGTTATGAACTTTGAACAACTCCTTCAATTCCAGTCTATGATTTTTGAGAAATTTAGTAAAATATTTTGTGAAAATATAGTAAGGAGAAAGTAAAAAACTGCAAGGTGCATGAAAGTAAATTACTGACAGGTGAAAACCCAGTTAAGAACAGTAAGAAATAAGTTGTTCTTTGTCATCTCTTCCCAGCTCGGTACCTCCATCAGCAGCTTGACATCATTTTCACAAACTCTGTAAAAATAAAAAGCAAATTCACATTCAAATCCATTTACAGTCATCTGGAAATGTATTATTATTATTATTTTTAATTAATTTTTTATTTTATTTCACACCTTCAAAGTCTACAGTTCCATCACCGTTGCCATCCACCTCTCTGACCACTGCATCAATCTCTTTGTGGTTCATACTTTCGCCCAACAGCTTATTCATAGCTAACTTTAGCTCTTCTGTCGTGATCTCTCCATCACCGTCCATGTCAAACTGCAGAAGAAAAACAAGAAGAGCTTAAATAATACAATATAATTTTCAAAAAACCAACACCAGTCAATTATGACTGTTTAAATTCTAGTGGATTTTATAAGGTGCCAAGTACACAGTGGGCCACATTGTTTATGTATGCTTGCTGCTGATTTACTATTAAAATTGTGCTCACTGGCATTCAGACATCAGGCATGGAAGTAAGAATAGATTTTAGTACTACCGAATTAGTTTTGCATGGTGTAGAGTTTGAGTAAAATAGGACATAAGCTAATATTTCTTGTGCAACAGTACCTTCAGTCATGTGAACATAAAACTGACAACAACTAATAACTTCACTTCTGATTATTATGAAAATAATTTGCAAGCAGTGGAAAGAAATTTCAGACCCCAATTTCAGACATAGGTAGCTGTCATGCAAGGAAAACTATCCACAACACAACTGGCTGCACAAAAGTTGTAGTTCCTCCTGATGACTCCCTCAAAAGCTCCATTAGGACTCATAGGTAGCGATGTCTGCTTCAGCATCAACTATACATCATATTATTTCTCACAATTGGTTACCATACTGCCCCAAAACAGGTCTTATACAAGACACAGCTAGAACACCATGATATGCTTACCAAGGCCCTAATACGTGGAAACTGTTATAAGCAGAAAAATGGGGGGGGAAATTATATTTGAGATTAATTATTAATTCAATATCATATCGCTATGCCACCAATGCTGTTACTGACCATCTAGAAAATTGCTGGACCCAGAGTTCACCGAAGAACCAGTCATGTATTAAACCGAAACACCAGAACATCACAAAGCTATATAAGCTGGGTGGTAACATTACCAGACGCAAATACCAACAGTTTATTTCTTCCCATTATGTTTTAAACCTACAGGTGCAATGAGCAAATGTAAGGATCTGAGTGACTTTGAAAATAACCACATTTTGATGACCTAAAGACTGGGTCTATTCACCTCCAAAACGGCAGGTCTTGTGCGGTGTTCCAGGTATTCAGTGGTAAGTACCTACCAGAGGGGGTCCAAGGAAGCTAGTGAACCGAAAGAGTTTCATGGGGGCCCAAGACGCATTGATGTGCATTGGGAGTGAAGGTACAAACATCCTAAACTGTTAATGCTGGTTATGTTAAAGTGGAGTAAGAACACACAGTGCACTGCAGCCTGCTGTCTAGTTGCATATCAGTAAGTTAGTCATAATGTGATGACTAATTGGTTGATACATAGATATAGTAGCCCATAGCTACATGGTAGGGTTTCGTGGTTTCATTAATTTATTGCTCTTTATTACAAAATATTAATGTTAATACAAAATACAAAATATTAATATTTAACTGGTGCTATATGTAAAGTGCTCCCTGATTTTTACAGGTAATTTTTTAAATGCCCTTTAGGAAAACTATTTTTTTTAAATATATATTTACATATAAAATAAAGAGTGGGAGCCTTTTTCTGCTCTTAATTGTTTTTATTGTATAATTGATTGTACTGCCATTTTAGCATTAGCAGTGCACTTTGGGGAAAATGCCGTTTCATGCTTACTTGCCTAGAAGCCTTGTTACTTCTGCTTGTTTTGTGGTTTTGATAATTAATAATCATAAAAGAAATGGAACCTTGGGCTTAATGAATTGGTAGCAACGCAAATACCAGACTTATGCTAATTAGAGACAGAATACTCTGGCTCTAAAAATTTATTACATCACAATCAGACAGTGAAGAAAGTATAGAACAGGATGCAACAAATGCCAGATTTCAGGTGGACGAGCATGGTGTAGATGCTAGTATAATAATTTATACTCTATTTCATTTGCTTAAAAAAAACACAAATAAGTAAATTAAAAAAGGTTTTCTGGTACCAATTGTTATTTCAGTTTAACTTGTAATTATACTGATAAGTTAGTAGGTATTGAGTCCTAAAGTATGAGAATATATACAGTACGTTATATGTTATCATGACAGCAAAATGTTTACTTTCTATTGTGTTTTTTAGCATTTTTCTTTTCAGGAGTGCAAAAATTCATTGATTGTGGTAAGAACCCCTTTAAATCTTATCATATACAATGTCTTAACTATTCTTTACAGCCACACCAAGAAAAAAGGATGTGTTAATAATTACCTGTACCAATGCTAACGCTACATGGTAAAAGCCATGTATACAGACATCAAAAAGGCAATAAAAACAACTTCCCACATGAGATCCTCATAATCTGAATCCTGCACTCAGAAAGTCATCTTAAGCAGGCTCTTAACCCATTTCTGAATTATTTTCCCTGCATAAACAATTTATTTACACCCTCACAAATACTTGAAGGTTCTCTACTGACCTGTTTGAAGGCATCTCTCAGCTCTTTCATACCAATCATCCCAGCTGTTTCGGCCAGGAGTTTTGGTGCCATGAGCTCAACAAAGTCTTCAAAATCTACCTGTCCTCCCACTGCAATGCAAAAAATATATATATTGCTGTTAAAATGAATAGTACCATACAATTGTATTTTAATAAAAACAAAAGTGCTTTTAAGACTGTATCACAGTAATGCAAGGGAATTTGTACAAATTTTAATTCACTGGGGAAAAATGTGCTGCAAAAAACATTATATTAAGTAGCAAATCTATTTTCATCTCCTGGGTTTGATTCTCGGGCCTCGGTGGTTCTGTGTGGAGTTTGCATGTAATCCCTGTGCTTGCATGGGTTTCAAACTAAACCATTGTATGCCTTCTTCTCTTTCTTTACACTTGATCTCATACTTTTTGTTATTGTAAACAGACACAGAACCAACACAAGATGTAAAACAGGTGAATAAGAGATACTAAGCTCATGAGCTGAGTGTTTTCACTTGGAATCTTTTGTAATTAGCCAAGATGAGCCACCTTCAAGCTTCATGTTGTTTGGCACACCGCATGTTAATTAGCCATTAGGGCTTTTGTCCATTAGAGATACCTTTGTTCTCATGTAGAGTTCCTAAGTTAAGTATCCTTTTCCGTTGGGGACCTTGAGTTTGTCCTCCCTTTTGTTTGCCTTATTTTATTTATTTATTTTTTTTATTTTACCTTTTGAACCTAACAATTACCAGACATCTTTTTTTGAATGTGAAGCTTGAAATTGCTTTAACCCCTCAGTCACATCAGTGTATTGATAAGTAAACTTATTAGATGTTGACGTGTTCCATTTTTAAGCATTAATAAATTGTTGCCAGTAGACGAAGGAAATTAAATTTCAAGAGTATAATTTGAGAATATTGTCTAGAATTAATTTTTTTTAATTCACTGATAATAATCCATGTGCCCAATGTTTCTTTTCAACATATCTTAAGAAAACAGAAAGATACAAGAAATAATTTACAGTTCATATTAATATTCTGGCCAAGTTCAATCAGCTCCATCTCTGTAGGCATGTAACCCATAGTTCTCATCAGGTTGCCTAGATCTTTACAGCTGATCAATCCATCCTTATCCTTATCAAACTCTTCAAATGCCTCACGAAGCTCTGCAATGATACACAAGGACACACAAATTATAACAGTTTAATGAAATCGGTTGGCAACAATGAAATAAGAAGAAAAAATAGAAATAGAAATATTATTTCAGGGTAAAATGTTTATTAAATATGATTTTTTAAAAAAACAAAAACCTCTCTGGACTGGAGTAGATTATTTTTATTTGCTTCTTTTTTTTTGCACCAATACCAACCACCCTTCATTGTGTTTTTTGCCCGAACAAGCAAACATCTATATAACATCTTTATAACATCTTACTTTCTTCACTGACATATAGACATGTTTCTGAAACATTACATATTTCTGTTGTAACTGTTGGAAGAGTTGTCTTTGGAAATCTCAAATATTTTGTATTAATAGTGCAAAACTGCATTCATTCATTAATTTTCTGATCTTCTTAATATTAATTAGGGTTGCGCGGAGGCTGTCTCTGAGCGAGGGCAGAGTACACCCTGGACAGCTCGCCAGGCCATCACAGGGCAGAAGCATGCTGATGCCAGTGCAACCTACTCTTTATGAAAGTCAGCAATAGTTCTTTTACATGCCTCTCACAACACAGTGAGAGATATGACTGGACTTTGAGTTAGCTACACTGGAGGACATCAAGGAACCCCAGACCTTCGGATCAGTAATTCAGCACCCTACCACCAAACCACCACTGCATAAATCATAAAATAAACATTTGTTACTTGTGCTACAAAAACAAATAGGGTGCCAAAGACTTTTTTAGTGTAGTGCTATTTACCTTCAATCTCCTCATCTGCCAATTCTCTTTCCTGAAAATAAAAGTAGTATAAGTTAAAGTCATCAAAAAAAAAATTTTTATTGCTATGTGTGTGTGTGTGTGTGTGTGTATATATAA
>JBCNYG010000019.1:15250431-15261935 GCA_039654305.1 Porochilus rendahli
GAGGCTGGCGCCCATCTCAGCCGACTCTGGGCGAGGGCGGGGTACACCCTGGACAACTCGCCAGGCCATCGCAGGGCAGAAACCGGTATGAACATATGCAGATGACAATTTCTGCTAAAATCCCCCTTTAACGTGTAGTGAAGTGATAGCGAACTGCGCTAAGCAACAACACGATTGAACTGGTCGTGGTTTGGGGCAGATATTTTCCTTAAAGCGTTTTTGAGCGTGTTTACCTTCCACTATTAGTGCAAATCAGAACAAGCACATTTCACAACTTTCAGAAATGTTCTCACTGTAAAGGCCACACGCTGCAGACATCGACTAACTGAATCGAATTAAAGCACGTGACATATACAGGTTCTTCCTCTGACCTTTAGACAGCTGTACAGCACCGCTTCTCTTTAAACTTTACTACATTCTACAGTGTCTTCATACCGACGAGAACAACAACAACAACAACATCTTCGCTTTGGCACGGAACACTGAAATACTTCTCACAAACACACATCCCCCCCATCCCTCTCAACCCCAAACCCCCAACATTCAGGTTCCTAGAAAGAGGCATCGATGGCAGGCAGGGGAACAAAGACATCAAGGGATGGAGAGAAGCCCACCGAGCTCCCCCCCTGCATGCCCCCTTCGTCATGCCCCTCCGTCTCCACCGAAACGCTCCACGGTTCTTATCCGCAGAACAACCCGCCACATCGCCTGCACCAGCTGCACCTCACTCGCTTTCCCTCGCCACAAGTACCACACAACATACACACTGCTACACGGAGAGAGAGAGAGAGAGAGGGGGGGGAGAGAGGGGGGGAGAGAGAGAGAGGGGGAGAGAGAGAGAGGGGGAGAGAGAGGCACCTGATGAACTTGAAGTGAATATCAGATGTACAATATAAACTCATCCTCATTGTGAGCAGTGCCAGCTCAGCTCATAACATTATACGGAAAAGTCAGGTGTAATCGTTGTAATGTTTATTATGGAAGGAGTCTCCAGTGTCAGCTCGGTTGTGATAGTGAGGGCGGCATGGTGATAGAGTGGTTAGCATGACCGCCTCACAGCGAGGAGGTTCTGGGTTCATGTCCCGGGCTTTGTTTGGAGTTTGCTTGTTCTCCCTGTGGTTGTGTGGGTTTCCTCTGGGTACTCAGGTTTCGTCTCATAGTCCAAACACATGCGTGTTAGACTAACTGGCTCGTAAGACGGCTGAGGTTTGACCTTTTTTTGGGTCACTCAAGGTCAAAGGAAACCGTCTCAGTTGAAAGCCCATACTTGGTTTCATGTTAGTGTTCCATCGTAACACCATGTCTATCGGCACCCGCACAAGCGTGCTATCCCCAGAACTTCGTCACCTTGCTGTGATCTTGACCTTTGACCTTGACATTCCAAAAACAAACACACAATCCAAACTAAGGCTACAGTAGCGTATCGCTGCCACTCAGGCAGAAAATAAGAATGTAACTTGTGATGAGCGAAGCGCGGTGGTGTTAGCATCACTGCCTTACAGCAAGAAGGTCCTCTCGGCGGAGTTTGCTGGTACTCACCATGTTAGCGTGGGTTCCCTCTGGTTCTCCACTCCGGGTTCCTCCCACAGTCCACAGACATGCATGTAAGGCTAACTGCCCCTTGGTGTGAATGGTTGTATGTGTTCGTCCTGCAATCGTTCGATGAGCTGTTCAGTGTGTACCACGCCTTCGCCCCGAGTCGTCCGGGTATAGGGTTCAGCCTCCCCGTGACCCTAGTGGGATTAATCGGTTCGGTGAATGAAATAAAGTGGATGCGGGCGTCCACTTTATTTCTATTAAAAGGTTTATTTCTATTAAAATTTTAAACATAATAGTGACGAGACAAATTTTCTGTGTTTTTATTTACTATAGCAGCGTTTTGGTGGGTTAAAATGTTCCAAGGGCGGTATGCTTGCGTAGCGCTTAGAACATCCGCCTCACAGAAAGAAGGTTCTGGGCTCGAGTCCCGGTCTCGGCGATTGTGGTTCTGTGTGGCGTTTGCATGACCTCTCTGTGCTTGTGTGGGTTTCCTCTGGGTACTCCGGTTTCCTCCCACATTTACCAGCTCATAGAAAGAGTCATTACGGCCGGGTTCCACGCTAGCAGATTATCTGAGGGGAAGATTAAGCCAACAATCTCCTTTAATCTTCATAGAAATCACACTCAAAACCACAGCAAGAAATTCTCACAAGTGTTTGGTGTGGGTGAAGGTTTATTTTTGCGCACGCTGTGGTGATTCATCCTACAGAAGCGCTGCTCTCTTCGCTCGCCCTACAGCCGCCGATACGTGACGTTTCCTACACCATAGCTCACCTGTGAGTCTCTTAAGAGAAGCAAAGGCGTGTTTGAATGAAGAGGTGTGAGTAGACAGGTGAAGTAAAGTTAAAATGTAGTATTTGTGCTGTATTGGAGTATTCGGGGATGTTACAGGTCGAAGAAAGAAAGAAAACGCATTGTAAGAATCAGCTCTGCGCTGGCGAAACTCTTTACACCTCACGATGGTTTGGTTTGACAAGAGCTGAGCTTAAGAAAAACATCACACACACACACACACACACACACACACACACACACACACACACACAAAACTGCAAATGTCATGCAAAAGTAGACTTCTGTTTTCAGGATAAATGTAAAAGTGTTCATTACAGTTAAAGGTTGTGGTGTGTCGAGCTGAGATGTTTTTTTAAAGACTTTATGGTAGCAGGACCTTCTTGCTGTGAGGGAGACGTGCGAAGTGCTTCCGCTGTGCCGTCCTTGTCTCCATTATTAAACCTTATCTCAGAAGGAGATCAGTGTATGCGTGCTTGTGTGTATATGAGTGAGTGGCTCAGTGCTTAAGGCAGTGGGTTACTGATCTGAAGGTCGGGGGTCAAACCCCAGTACCGCCACTGTTGGGCCCCTGAGCGAGGCCCTTAACCCTCAGTTGCTCAGTTGTATAAACATGATAATTGTAAGGCGCTCTGGATAAGAGCGTGTGCCAAATGCCGCAAGTGTGTGTGTGTGTGAGTGAGTAGGGCGCTAGCTTTGGTTAAAAGTGCTTTGTTTTGCTGTCTTGAAAAACAACAGTCTCTGTTTCTCACCTTCTGACCACCGGACGGAGGAAGTCATAAACTTATCAGCAGTTTTCGGTGAAGATGAAGATTCCCAGCGTGCTGCTCATTTCAAAGAACTCAGTCGCTCGACTGTTGGGTGGGTTTAGAAATAAACCTTGAAATAATAATAATAATAATAATAATAATAATAATAATAATAATAATGATAATAATGATAATGATACAGATAATAATAATAATAATAATAATATAGATAATAATAATAATAATAATAATGATAATAATCCAAAAAATAACAACATAAAAAAAGAAAATGTCTTTTTGTAGCTGGCTTGTTGCGTTGAAAGCTGATATTTTGTTGCAGCGGTGTGGAACTGTCAAATTTTTAAAACAAAAACTTACAACCATTAAAACATTAACTCATATTAGGGTTGTAGGAAGGCTGGAGCCTATCTCAGCCAGCTCTGGGAGAAGGTGGGGTACACCCTGAACAGCTCACCAGTCCATTGCAAGGCCATCACATACACAGCCATTCATACTCGCACCTAGCGGCAACTTGAACCAGGCAATTCGCCTAATGTGCATTTCTTTGGACTTTGGGAAGAAACTGGCTTGCCTGGAGGAAATCCATCGAAACAAAAGGAGAACATGCAAACTCCACACAAAAACGCCCTCACCAAGCCCAGGGCCCGAACCCAGGACCCTTATGCTGTCAGACAATCGTGCAGATCACTAGACGGCCATGTAACCCAGTGGTGATGCAGCTGATTTAAAATGTAACTGCTAACAGGAATGAATTATAGTTCTGTAAGCTCGTTCCCAAGTTTATTTCAGTTGTAGGGAATGTGCTGTCAAACCACACTGTGACTTGCTTTTATTGGAAAATAATAACAAGAACTATGCTTTGTGTCTGGATGCATCGCACCACACTCCACACTCGCCTGTGCTTTATTCATATATTTCATATGTTGTTGACACTGATCTTTGAATTTTAGGACAGTGTTCATCGAGAGGCAAAGCTTTTGAGGGAAGTGAACAGTCTGACTGAAAAGAATCATCAATTGAAGAATAAGGTAGAGATCTTGAGGGGCAGCACTGAGTTTTAAATCTCATTAGGTACTGAGTAGAGATGGTAAGATTTACAGATTCAGAAGGGCATGATGTGAGTGGATCAAAGAAAAAAGAAAAAAAAAACATGCATCTTATATAATCAGAGGATTTAGTAATAGTAATAAAGTAGAGGCCATGTGCATTTTTTTATTTAGAAATGTGACCAAAAATTCTACATTAATATAGATTCCTCATGTTTCTTAACAGTACTGTTAACTCTGGCATCACAGGCAAGACTCTAACATTATTTTTTAAAAAAACATCTGTTTAGTTTACATGTTTAACATTTCATTGATATAATTTCTTGCTTGTGAAGGGTTCATATAGAAACAGCACTATTGCTGCTTAAAGGTTAGATGTTATACCCGTTTTAGACCTTTATTTTTAGTTTTGCACACCAGTGGATCACCAAAGTAAAGCTGATTCCTAATAAAAACAGTTCTTTAGGATGCTGCTTCCCCACCTCGACCTGAAATACTGATTTTGTGTGCGCTGGATGGCGTGTTTGACTTCCTCCTCCAACTGAACAGTCTTTCTGTTCTCTGTGCCTAAACTGCTCTGATTGGTCACCTCAAAGCACCATGCTCTGTGCGCTTGGATGTAGACCAGGATAACATGAGATACCGCTGTGCATTGGAGGTTGGGGGTTAGTGGGGGAAGGCCAGCTGATCAAAAAAAAAAGAGGTGAAAGTCTTGTGTTTGTTGCTAGCTTAAACAGCCCAGAGAGGGAACTTAAACATTCGCTAATCTTGTTATTTGACTCCGTGGCATCGTCTAACAGTGTATCATATTGCCCTAAGTGATGTAGATGCTCTTCTGTAGTATAGAGTGGATTTTAACATACGTATTGCCTCTGTACAGCTAGAGGAAGCTGAGCGGCGCTGCAAAGGTCAACAGGATCAAATCTTTGAGCTGAAGCAGGAGCTGACTAATTCCACGGCAGAGCTGAAGTTACGCCTGTCCCAAGCTGAACGTAGCGTCATACAATCACATGCACATACGCATCGTAGTCCAGGCAAAGTGACTTTTATTAAAGTTCTTTGTTATGCACATTAGAACGCTTGGACCTGGAGAAGAGAAGATCCAAACAAGCTCTTGAAGACATGGAAAGTTTGCGTCAGAAGGAGGTGTGTTTTATGTGCAGACATCACATCACAAACATGAGTGCGCAACAAACTGAATGCACATCACACAAGATAACTGTGTTTTCTCACTACATGCTACATGAGAGTGTGTTTTTGTGTAGGTAGATCATGTGAATAAGCACCTGGAGGAGAGTGAGAGAGCTCTACAAGATCGTATTCTTAAACTTGAGGGTCAGCGGATACAGCTTGAGGAGGTGTGATCAACTCATCTTTTAAACCAAACCAATCAATCCTTAATTCTATTTTGTCATATTCTACTGGAATTAAAGGTGCATTGAGTGTGATTGGTCTTCTTACCCTGACCAACAGAAATGAAGTGCATATATTGGGCTTGTTGTAAGCTTATAAAAAAATCAATGACAACATATTTATGAATACTGTCTGCCATATTATTTTCCATTTCTACCCCTAAGTCCTACATCTTTACTAAAGTTTATTTATTCATTCATTCATTTTCTGAACCGCTTAATCCTAATTAGGGTGGCAGGGAGGCTGGTGCCCATCTCAGCCGACTCTGGGCGAGGGCGGGGTACACCCAGTACCCAGTCTGTAATAGTGATTGAGTTACTTGAGTTATTTGAGCAAGAGCTACTGAACTGATTCAAAACAGAAGAGTTTACAAAAAGCAAGCAGAGGTATTTAATTCTAGCCTTGTTTTCTACACAGGAGCTGAGTCGAACGAAGGCCTCTATGGTGACGGAGAGGGCTCAGGCAGACGAGGAGCTTGGGAAAGTGCGTGCACAGGTGCGCCTAGAAGAGGTACGGAACACATAAATGATTTGAATGGTTCTTTACCACCAGATTTAAGAAATCAGCTTAGGATCCATTATACTCTAAACATAAACCTGATCATGTATTCATACTACAGGGGTCTTATGAATATTTTTCTGTAGTGTTCAGTGGTTCCTCTCTGTATATAACCCTGCAGCAGCAACATTTGAACAGCATGGAGGAGAAACTGCGGAGCATACGTCAGTCACGTGACGAGGCTCAAAGCCATTGCACACAGCAGAAGCAGACCATCACTGAGCTCCACAGCCGAATAAGCCAGCAGAGCATCGAGATGGACACCATGCGGCGCAGGATAGAAGAGCTGCAGCAGGTGTGGTGCTGGGGACAAGACTGCAGAGTAACAGTACACATATGTAGATGGGTGATGGATTAAAAGCATCACCAGTACCATATGTATCAGTTGGTGGCGTTGGGCCACCAGAACAGCTCTAGAGTAGAGGCACACATACCCATTTTTCATGATGTTTTGATAGTAAAACATACATTGTATTTGCCTAATATCTAAAAAAAATAGAAAAAATGCCACTCATAATTTTTCAAGATATTTTGTTACCCTGGCCAGTCTTGTCAGATCCAAATTTATCATTCCTAAATCACTTCAGCTAAAAGTTTTCAATCAGGAGTTTTACTTTTGAAACGGCTGGAAGTGGGCATCCTGCTTAAGATTGACAATAAAGATGGACACTTATTGTAAAGGTATGGTTTTGTAGTGGTAGTGGCACATCTGTCTCACAGCACAGCAAAAGTGGCTTGTTTTAATAAAATGAAAGCAAAGGTGCCATCTATCTTTACTGCCACATCCAGAAAAGGAATACTTCAACTAAAGTACAGAAAAAAAACCTGGCAGTGTTTCCTTATTTATAAATAAATGTATTACAATAATGTTACAGCTTTCTTGTCTGCATACTGCTAGTCACTACTCTCCTCCTTGTGCTTTTTTGTGTTATCGCTCATAGGAGCTTGCAGGGAAAGAGCAGGAAAAGGTGGCAGAGGTGACACGGGTTAAGGTACAAGTACAGGAGCAGATCGGCCACTTGCAAGCTGAGAGGACGGCACAGAATGGCTTAAAGGAGAAGATTGCTGCTTTGGAGAGAGAGATAAAGAGTAAAGATTCGCCTATCAAAGTTTATTGCTTTCAAAACATAGGACCATGTACCACAGATAATGAAAAACATTTTATGCTTTTATATACGTGTAATTAAAAATCATAATAATCACTTTATGATGGGATTTAAAAGTCACTTTCATGTTTCAAATCTGTGTGTGTTTTTATACTACACAGGAGTGGCAATAATTTACCAAAGGTGAGGTGGATGTTAATAAATAATCTGATACTGCTGATTACAATAGACTGCTGAATATCGGATTCGGTGACATCCTGAGGTGAACAATCATTTTATAATATACTACAAGGGAACAGAAGCAAAAAAGATCCCCTCAGACGAATCCCCAATTTAAAATGATGGAAGGGTTTGAGCAATCCCCTCGGCGAGTCAAAGGGTCACCTCTCTGCAACTGCAAGTCGCAGGAGGGAAGGTTTAGACTGGGGTTTGTGCTTATGCTTGAAATGGCAGCTCACATTATCCGGCCTTCTTGAAGTCTCTAGCAGGTGTTCTGGAAGCGCTACCACCTGGGGTCTCCATTGTTCTCCATGAAGGGGTGTGATTGGGAGGAACGGCCTCTCTGATATGATCTCGAACTGTGTTTTTTATTAGAAATCTTGGCTAGTCATGGCTTTCCATAACAAACACCATGTTCGAGCATAAGATGATTCATAAGGCACTTGCTAACAGGCTACCTAAGGCCAAAGGTTTATGGACTTTGTAGTCATATCATCAGCCCTACGGCCATTTGCCTGAGACACTCGGGTGACGAGGGGCTAGACCTGTTCGCTGATCAAAACCTGGCGGTGAGTAGATCCAGTGGCAGGGAAGACTGCCAGATAGACCTGGTAAACCCAAGCATGTAGTGAGGGTGAACTGTGGAGTGCTGGCTGATACCTCGAACTGAGAGGTCTTCAACTCACCTCTATGAGAGTCTCTCCACGCTGTGGTCAGATGGTAATCAGTGCCTGCCACAGTAGCAACATGAGAACCCACTGGTAGACACTTGTAGTGAAAAAAGCTGAAGAAAATCCTTTTGGTTTTTGGATATGAATTCTATAGCATGCTCAACTCATAGAGCTCACTGATGCTAACTAGCTAACTAGCAACATAGTGTGACTGTTGTATTGTGAAGAAAAATATGCATTAAACTGCTTTAGGATCATCAGGCTGTTTTTGTGTACATATACCCATGTCCATGTGTCTGACACTCTTTTATTTTATTGTGTGTAACAGCAATTAGCACCACTCACCGGGAGGCTGCTCTGGACAAAGAAAGCGAGATTTCTTCACTGCAGGAGCGTCTGCGCATGCGGGAAGCAGAGATCCTTCGAATTCGCGAGGACGAGGCGCAGAGAGCCAGTTTTCTTCAGAGTGCCATCCTTACATATGTTCAGGGTTCCCCTCTTGGACAATACAGCCCAAAAAAATGACCCTCATTCACTCCATAATTAACCCTGCTTAATTCCTTTACCAGGTCTTTAGACGTTGATATCAGCGGGAATGCAGAGGGGTAATAAAATGAGGAGAATGGGTTTAGACTTGGTGTGGCCTTGTTCACAGTTGTTTCTTCAGTTAAATTATGTGTATTCAAGTGATTGAAGAGTCTAAACCAAATCCAGTAATTTTGAGCAACAAGTCCTAGAATTTTACGCATTGAGCCGCAAAAATCACTTTCCTAAAAACAAAGTGTTAAATTAGTTTGCATATCATCGCATTGGTTTGAGAAATTTAAATCATAATTTTGTGGAAATAATGTGGGGTATAATAAGTATGTATTGAGCTGACTACACATTTTTAGCTCAGTGTGTTATTGTTTGTTTTTTAATCAGACCAATTTTTTTTTACATGTAAATAATTTTGTTTACCCCGGCCGTCTGGTATTCAGGAAAACTAAATTGAAGTAAATCCCAGCACCTTTTTCTATGTTTTTTTAATACGTGATATTATTTTATTTGTTGTATGGACTGGTTTTATACAATAAAATATTTTCACAGTTAAGGTGATGTTCATTCTTGACACCAAATGGCAGTTTTTGTCAGTATTGATATACAGTATGTGTTACAAAAGACATCTTGAGAAAGCTCCTGTGTATAACTGTAGAATAGCTTCTAGACCACAATACTAAATGGAAATTAAAGGAACACGCCCGCCTCTGTCACATCTGAGCTTGGAATGTTGCTATTTAATTTGCATGGCATTCCAACATCTGACCCTTACTTCAAATAAAAAGATTGTGACCACATTGCAAATTCCATTTCCCATTTTAAGAGCATTAGTGAGGTCTAGCGAGCACAGTTGGGGCAGACAGCAATTCCCATATATATTCATTCCAAAGAAGTCTAGTTCTTCCACTCCCAAACCCTTTCTTCATGGAGCTCCCATGGTGCACAGGGGCGTGGTTATAATCGCAAAAGAATAATTAGTCAATGAGACGAACGTGTTACACCTTAAAACCCAAGTCGTTTCGTACGGTGTTGGGGAGTGAAATTATTGTAATTACGTGATTTTTTTTTTTCTGATCTAATATGGCCCAGAAACAATTCAAAACAGTTTTTATCATACACAATATATATTTTTACCTACTGTGTGTTATTTGCCAAACCTGTTTTCAGTTTACATTGAAATAAATCCTAAAGAGAGTTGATTCAGTCATTTTGAGCACTGAATATTACAAGCCAAACCTGCGTTGATTCTACACCATGAAAATGATTTACCTCTCACGTGCACACACTTAACACATTAAATGAGTTTGCAAGCAGGCGATGGAGATTTACTGTCTTTATTATGAATTTGTTTAGAATTTGAACAAATCTCGGCTTGAAATACAGAGACAATACAAGTACAAAAATTGATAAGCTTATAAAGATGTACAAAATACTGTCACTTTGCAGTCTGAGTGTCTCAATTTATTGACAAGAATAAAGAATAAAGAGAATAAACAGATTATGATTATATAGATATAGATTAGTGAGATTACCTTATACATGTTATACTGTAAGTAGTTAGTGAATTGTTATTTAATTAGAACCTTTATGAGGTATGTAGTAGTGCTTATTAAAGGGTTGACTAGACTAAGGTTATGTCCACACTAATGTGAATCAATTATTACTCTGTTTAACCCTTCTGTCCACACCAAAACAGCATTTTCAAAAACCCTCTGAAGTGCATAAATTTGATACCACTGATTCCATGTTGCGACATAGACAGGGCAAGCAGAATTTCAGGAATAATGATGGACAGTTGCCATGACAGTGTGCCTTGTACACCAAATTAAACCTCACATCTGATATGCAGTCAGTGCTGATCCGGCATTTGTGCATGGGGGTTTAACGTTTTGGTGTGGTTGTAAGGCACTTGGGGGGTGGCGGTGGGGCATATGGCAGCATTCGGACAGAAAGTCATTTTTTTTAATGTATCTGGCTTGGTGCAGACCCAGCCTAAAAAATACAACCTCAGATTTTTTTTAGCTAAGGACAGGGCCTACAGTGTTGTGTACATGTACATTTTAGCGGCTGGAAAACAGCTAGCTTCTGGAAACAGCTATTAAGCCAAATTGCTTTATACAATACATCATGATGTTGGCATTCATCCAAAACCTCAACTGGGACTCCCTATCGACGGCCAAGAAAACACCTGGAGTACACTATATATTACCACTTTCAAACATTTTACACTTAATACTTTTCCTTTAATCGCCATCCTCAATCAGTCATCCTAGAGATTGCCATTAACGACGCCACACTAGCTAGCCAGGAAGCCTCCATCTATCGGCAGAAACGCTCCATTAGTCATGGCGCTCTTGTCACTGAGCAGAAACAGTATGGCATGAACCACGTCCTCCACTTCTAGAAACACAAAACAGCAGCGGATAATTTACCGGATTTTGTACTCAAAAAAACTAGATAGCATTTCAATGCTAACACAATTCACCTTATTTACATTACTGCATAGAGTTCAGGTCAGACATTCACATACACTCATCATGATGTAGAAAGTCATAGCACAGTAGAACAACTGGCTGTAATTAACCATTACAAGCAATTCACAGCATTTTGAAACTTTCTGTACCACTGAATTGATAATCTAAGTGACTAAATATTTACACTTTAGAGCCTTGGAAACAAGCATAAAACCCAAAATATAATTAAAACTGAAGTCCAAGAACAATTCAAATCAATTTCTAAAATTAAAAAAAAAAAACGTCCAGGATGTGTTGATTTTCGGTAGAACAGTGCTCGATACGTGGTAGAGCTAAACACATGGTATGTGGGAAAAATAAACTGACTCATCAGGGG
>JBCNYG010000019.1:15299006-15312484 GCA_039654305.1 Porochilus rendahli
TATATATATAGATGGGGGGGTGGCAGCAAAGTGGCGTAGTGGTTAGCATAAGCAAGCAGTCTACCTCCATATACAACCACCTTATCTATGGTGTGAAGGGCTTATCAGGATGTGGTCAGACCCCTTTCTTGAGGGAAGATCTCAAACTGGTTGATATTTCAACATGGATGGATTTCTTCCAGGGGATAATTTCAATATAGTAATAAAACAGGAAGTGGGTCTATTTAATGGTAATGTAAATGAAAGGATGTAAATAAACGAGTACTATACAGTAATTAGTTTAAATAATCATCATTAAAACAATAATGAAATTTTCAACTTTGTTACAGATTTCCAAAAGAGCCATCATTACGTGAACAGTGGATAAAGGCAATAAACCGTCTTGATTTTGTCACTAAAAAGCCTTGGCAGCCTTCACCCCATGATTATGTGTGCTCCGAGCATTTTAACCCATCTGACTTTATCCTGACTCGGCACGCACGACACAAAAGGCTTAAAAAGGATGTGGTGCCTTCCATTATGTCACAAAAAACAAGAGTAACGCAAGTAACTGCCTCTGTCAGGGTTAGTGAACTTACCAGTCATCTTTTTCGTTATTACGAAATATCTCACTTCATTTGTGATTATTATTTCAACCTCTTAATTTTGGCCTCTTTCCTTCAGAGCACGAGTAGGACGTCAACAGTCAGACAAGGAGCTCCAGTCGTGCCAGAATGTCCTACCTCTGTCAATCCTTTTGGTGACCAGGAGTGTGCTGTTGACTTGACAACATCAAAGCGCAAGATCGAAGAGGCATCTGACCAGTTCGAAAATATCAGAAAGGGATTAAGAAATAGCAGGAAAAAAAAGAAAATGTCTGAACTGTCAGTCAGTGCGCTTCTTCAAGAGGCAAGAGGCACGCATGCGCTGTCACTGGAAGCTTGTAACGTGTTGGAAGCGTTTAAAGGTAAGCTTCGCCGATGATTCCAACTCGGATTTATTTATTGTTGTGTTAGCTGAACAGAGTGTGTGTCGTGTTACTTTTGTATAAGTTAAATGGTGGTATTGTTCAATCTAATTTTAAGGTGTTTATTTACACAGATATCCCTGTTGACCTATTTTCCAAGCCTGCAAACAAGTACAGTGATGAACAGAAGCAGTTTACATCGACTCTTTACTTTTATGGACCGAAAGTGTACTTATGTCTGAAGGAAAAGTTCGGCCTCCCACCCCCATCCACCCTTTGGCAGTAAATTAAGCTTTAACATGATTCAACTGACTGTTTTGTTTTTAAGATTTTTTTTTTTTTTGTGCTTTGTACATTTGGTTTCATACTGACAATAGTTTTGCTTAGAATTTCAGATGTGGTTCTTGTTCCTACAGATCTTAACATTGTTTTAAAAGGGTTGCAAGATTCGAAATTCCTCTACCTTTCAGACATGGGTCTCCAACCCTGTTCCTGGAGAGCTACCCTCCTGAAAACTTGGGCTCCAACCCTAATCTTTAGGCTATTTTGGCCTTTACTAGTTTTAAGCTGGGGGGCACAGTGGCGTAGTGGTTAGCATGTCTGTCTCACAGCAAAGTGAAAAGCAAGAAGGTCCTGGGTTCGAGTCTGGCGCCTGGTGAGGGCGTTTCTGTGTGGAGTTTGCATGTTTTTCTTCATGCTTGTGTGGGTTTCCTCTGGGTACTCCAGTTTCATCCCACATTCCAATGGGATGCACATTATGCAGAACTGGTTGTTCCAAATTGCCCCGAGGTGTGAGTGTGAACGGTTGTGTATGTGTTGTGTATGCCCTTTGCCTATAGTTGGCTTAGATAGGCTCCTGCCTCCCCGCGATTTTAGTAGGACTAAGCAGTTTGATGAATGAATGAATGAGTAATTGGTTCCTTTTTGTTTTGCAGATGGCTTGGAAACAGCTCCTCAAATCCCGGGATGTCTTTACAGGTGTTCGACATGTTGGCGAAGAAAAGACAAGAAGACCCCGCCAACTTTGGACTGTGCACGTTGATGATCGATGGAATGTCAATACGCAAGCAGGTGGATTGGGACCAGACGAGGAAGAAGATGGTGGGTTTTGTGGATTTCGGCTCAGGGCCCTTGGAAAGTGAGGCTGGAGAGGCTCTTGTAATTCTCGTGGTCGGTTTGAGGGGATGTTGGAAGGTGCCAGTTGCGTACTTTCTAGTAAATGGTGTATCAGCTGAGGTGCAGTCACAGCTCATCCTCTCTGCTCTTAATAGTCTACATGATGTTCACATTAGGTGTGTCGCTGTTGTTCTAGGTGGCCACCCTACTAATGTGAAAACGGCTGAAGCTCTAGGTTGCGCCATTGAACCCAACAAAATTAAATGTTCTTTCGCGCATCCTGCGGATTCCTCATCCCAGGTGTACATCTTTTTTGATGCATGCCATCTGTTGAAAAATTTGAGAGATTCGTTGTATGCACTTCAGGAAGTGAGTGAGCCATCCGTAGGCACAGCTCGATGGAAGGACATTGCTACGCTGGAAAATCTCCAGGGATGTGAGGGCTTAAGAGACGCTAAAAAATTAACCACTTTGCATGTAAGCTTTCCAAAGCAAAAGATGAATGAAAACATGCCTACTCAAACCTTGGGTGCTTCTGTTTCGAAATCCCTGGAATATACGAGCATCGGGACCTGCTCTGGTTTCCAAGATTGTCAAGGGTCGGTCCACTTCATCTCCCTCGTAGATCACCTCTATGATGTGTTTAATGGTAGGGCAGCTGCATGCAAAGGGTTTAAAGGACCTTTGCGCGCATGCGATCTGCCCAACACAGAATCCTTCCTTCTGGAGGCAAAGTCTGTTCTATTGAACCTGAAAGATATGGCAGGAAATAAGGTCTGTGTTGGGAAACGCAAAATTGCAGTATTAGGATTTGCGTTCAATATCGATAGCCTCCTTGGTTTAGCGAAAGAATTGTTGCTCGGTGACAATCCTCCACTTAAATTTTTATTGACGTATAAGCTGTCACATGATCACCTGGAGATGTTGTTTAGCTCCATCAGGCGGTATGGCGAGTGGATCCATAATCCCTCAGCTTCACAATTCGCCAGTGCTTACAGTGCCTTGCTTAGCCGTGCCGATGTTATCATTTCTAGTGGCGTGAGGACTAACTATATCACCCAGGATACCACGTCAGTCTTGAATGTTGATGCAGTGACTAATTCAACCCATCAGCCAGTTCTCTCCTTCAGGGAACCTTTGTGTCACCATGGCTATATACCTAATGGCAGTCGCTTGAGTAGTTTTGTTGAGAGCATGGTGGAATACATTGCCGGATGGGTAGTGCGTCATGTTGCAACTAAAGTTTCATGTCAGGAATGTTCAGGGGCACTTGTTCAGAAAGCAGGGCTTCGAAGCCAGTCTGGTTTACTTGAACTTAAGAGCAGCGGTGTCTTAGTCGTTCCGTCGGATGACGTGGTCCAAGTTTTGAACCACTGTACGATAGTTCTCAGGTCTCTTAATGTAAAGCATGTCCAAAGTTCACAACGGGAGAAAGACACAGTCACCAAGCTCATGGCTGGAGTGCCGTCTGGATCGTTTTCCTCCTTAAATTCTCATTTTCTGGAAACTGCCAGAGGCATTGACACTCATTATTTCTCTATGATTCAAATGTTGTGTGAGAAATACCTTAGGTTGAGGAGATATCATTCAGTGAACCTTACCAGCTTGACCCGGGAAAGTGTTTCCATGGGCAGCACGATTGTGTAGGGGTTAGCACATCCGCCTCACAGCAAGAGGGTCCAGAGTTCGAGCCTGGAGCTTGGGGATGGCGTTTCTTTGTGGAGACGCACGCTCTTCCCGTGCTTGCGTGAGTTTCCTCCAGGTACTCTGGTTTCCTCCCACAGTCCAAAGACATGTCCAACTGTGTATGTTGACCTGGGTTGAACCGATGAGCCGTCCAAAGTTGTCTGAGATAGGCTCCAGCCTCCTCGTGACCCTTGTAGGATTTTTTTTTAGAAAAAGGATGAATGGTATTTCTGTGCGAAAACTTTTTGACCAAAATAATTTCGGTGACAATGCTATCCTGTACCTATGTTTACATATGCTAAAGTGGCATGTTAGGATCTTTTGGATTTTTTTAATTTAGCTAACCAAACTTTTACCTTTGTCCCAGTATATTTTGTATATGTGTTTGTTGTTGGTATGTTTCGCTGGTTAAATTCTGGTGAGCGTTGTTCTGTAAAAATAGTTTGTTGTACGTTTTTAATTTAATTCCCTATCCTTGCAGACCACAATTTATTAAAATTTTCACATTTTCTCAGTTTGGTGCGAAGAATGGTGAAGAAATTGCAGAAAACCTTTGTTTAGGGAGCTGTTATTTGCTTTCTGAGTATCTTTTTTTTATCTACTGAAATGCAATGTTTCATTTTCTGTGGCACCTTATTACACTTATGCATTGTTTTGAAATTATCAGCCAGCTGTACCATAAATGTTGTACTCATATTCATATTTGAGTGGTATGTCAATGATATCACGTTGGAAATTATAGCTAAGGGGATTACTACAGAAGTAGAACAAAAGTAACTCTTATTGGCTGATGTGTTTGGGTATTTTCCACAGAAGAACAAAAGAATGCAGTTGAAAAATATACCATATATTTTCAGTCTACATTTGGTTAGGGAACATTTTTCCATTAAAATTGAGCAATATATTGAGCTGTTCTGCAAATGATTGAGTGAATAATTATGGCAAGGTGTGTGGTTCTCCATGAATATATTTCAATATAATGTAGCTTATTAATTACCCCCATTTAAGAGTTCTTACCCCTTTCAGACCTAAGATACACCCCTGGAAATCGACAGAATTTTTTCCCTTTTTATACATCAGACTTGGATTAATTTCTTTAATTTATGTCACATTGAAGATTCAAATGCAAGCATGATCACTGTGTGGTGATGCTTTTGCCAGTACTAGAAGTCGCTGCCTGTGTGCCATGACAGCCCCAGCCAATAGAATTGAGTAAGTGGTGTAGCTCCATATACACGTCTATGGATGCAACAGCCTCAGGATAAAGTTAGACTTGAAATCACGGTTAGCCAATCGTATTACATGAATGAACCCCCCCCCCCCCAAAAAAAAAAAACCCTGAAAAATGAGGTAAGATCATATTTTGACAAATGTATATAAAGTCTATGCATGCCAGAATGGTACAATCATCTTCCTTATGACCTCGAATCGTACTGTGAGCATTATCCCTGATTTTTATATATTGTGTAAACATTCAAGTAATTTTTCTCAAAAACAGCTTTCTGTTGTTTTCACCATTCTGGTTCTCAGCCCTTCAAATATCCATCACAAAATAAGAACCAATCCCATTATATCATTCATTCACTATGTAGTATTCTCCTATAAAAGTACAGTATACAGGTTATTTTTATTCTTTTTGTGCAAGGTATCCCACCCTATTTCAATGTTTATACATACATTAATATTTAAGTTGTTCAAACGTTAGTTTTCCAGCACAAAATGAAATGTTAGGAGAAGAAAATGTATGATTGCACGTATTACAATTTAACAAATGACACCAATTATGATAAAAATACAGGCTCTTCTACAGAAATAAGAAGCAGGTGCAATAGTCAAACTCCAGAACTGTGACTTTTCAGCTCATCTACAGTATTTATCTGTCCAGTGTAATTTGGTGGAGGATTGGTGATAATCTGTAAGGGTCTTGATCTTTTGTAATTAAAAAGTTATATTTCTCAAAATCCAGTGCATGTGGTTTGTGAGTGCAAACCTCAATCTCATTATCCATGACTGATCAGGCAATATATGACTCAAATTCATGGAGTAACTTTTGTACGGTTCATTCTGTCTGTCTGTGTGTACAGTATGTGTGCAGTGAAGATTATACACCACCACTGTTGTCTTAAAGGGCTCCTAATAAAAAGAAGTTTAAAAAAAACGACTTTATAATTTTTTGTGAAAATGTATGGTTTAGTGAGTGAAGAAATGAAAAAATGCAGTGATGATTATGCAAAATAAAGATAAATCAGAAACCAGGTACTATTCAAGTATTTATTTCATGCAATATTGGATCATATTTATGGGAATAAGTAGTCATAAGTGGTTGTAAACTAAATAGACAGAGAGCTAAATTGTAAAATCTGGTGGCAGATGTGTGATAATCTTGGGGTGTTTCAGCTATGAGGGCCCGATGTCCACAGGTGGGGATTGTGCTTACAGCCCAACACCGTGCAGGACGTGTGGCATTTGCCAGAGAACACCAAGATTGGCAAATTCGCCACTGGCGCCCTGTGCTCTTCACAAATGAAAGCAGGTTCACACTAAGCACATGTGACAAACATGACAGAGTCTGGAGACGCCGAGATGAGATCCTCAAACCCCTTGTGAGACCATATGCTGGTGCGGTTGGCCCTAGGTTCCTCCTAATGCAAGAAAATGCTAGACTTCATGTGGCTGGTGCGTGTTAGCAGTTCCTGCAAGACGAAGGCATTGATGCTAATAACTGGCTGTCCGATCCCCAGACCTGAATCCAATTAAGCACATCTGGGACATCATGTCTCGCTCCATCCACCAACGCCATGTTGCACCACAGACTGTCCAGGTCTGGGAGGAGATCCCTCAGGACACCATCCATCACCTCATCAGGAGCAGCCCAGGCGTTGTAGGGAGTCATACAGGCACGTGGAGGCCACACACACTCATTTGTGACTTGTTTTAAGGACATTACATCTAAGATGGATCAGCCTGTAGTGTGTAATTTTGAGTGTGACTCCAAATCCAGACCTCCACGGGTTAATAAATGTATGTATATACATACAACCCTGAGTCGATTTTCCGTAGGACAGTGCTCGATACGTCAAAGTAGAGCTAAATATATTGTATGTGGGAAAATAAAAGGACTACAGTTTTATCCCAACAAGCCTGTTTCATGGTTGCACACTCATCAGGGGATTTATTAAGATCATTCTTTTATTACAATTAACATACAGTAAGTATCGTTTACATGGTGTGGTTTAATTTATGCAGTGTAATATATGATTATTCTAATTTAATTTGGTTGGAAGACACAAGTTCATTACTTTTATTAAGTGTGGAGAGTTCCTAATCATATGTCATCCTGAACTATCCATCCATTATTTTTTCCCACATACCATACATACATATATATACATATACTTTAATTTATCATTAATAAATAAAATATTGTGATTGTTGGTAAGTGGCCATGGTATTATGTTGTTTGCATTGTGAAGAAAAGGTTTTGTTATTATTATTTGTTTTTATTGGCTTCATTTTGCAGTTCATGCCACCAAGCTATCAATATCCCTTTTTAAAATCACTTGACAACAAAAGTACACAAATGAGCCAGTTCAGTTCCCAGCTTTTTTTATACAACCCCTTTAAGTTAATTGATTATTTACAAATATATGACAACAA
This sequence comes from Porochilus rendahli, assembly GCA_039654305.1. Lineage (NCBI taxonomy): Eukaryota > Metazoa > Chordata > Actinopteri > Siluriformes > Plotosidae > Porochilus > Porochilus rendahli. The sequence continues at coordinate 15,306,412 of JBCNYG010000019.1, forward strand.
ATAAAATGCTTCCAATATAAGTTGTACATATTACAGGATAATTGGATTTATAACATTGACACAATAATCAACTGATTAAAGTCTAACGTTACCTTTGTTGCCAGGGGCATAACACTGAGTTGCACCTCCATACATTGCACTGCTCTGGATAAAGGAATGGCTGGGCTGTGGGGCTTCTAAAATGGACCTGGTAAAATTCTGATAACTCGGATTGCCTTTGCAAATCTGGGTGCCACACTCAGACCCGAGGGAAACTAGAGGCAAAAAAAGATATTTCACAATCTCTTTAATCACATACTGTTTTAAGGTGAAAACTAACAAGTGAGAGATATTTTTAGGCAAAGAATAACTTTAACTTTTTTAACAGCATCTCAAATAGTATTTAATTGTTGTTTTATTGCCTTACAAAGCTGTCCTGTGTTGGTGTTGAAGTATTTGGATGATTGAACACTAGGGGGAGCAGCTTGTCCACTTGACAACTGCTCTGGATTCCTCTTGGTCATAGAAGTAATCAAACGAAGGTCATTACTCCTTGAACAAACAAAACATTTCTGTTTCAAATGTTTTTCTAACAGTATAATTTACCTCTAAGGACAATAAAATACGAAAATTTGTTTTTACCTGGATGAGGTTCCTTGAACAATGCCATCCTCTAGATAGTTCACCAATGCCTGCTAAAGACACATGTAATGCCTTGTGGTTTTTAAAATGCACTGGAATGTAATAATATAATCATACCTTCACCTGTTATTGTATCTACAAAATGTGCAACATATAAATATATACACTTTTTTATTCCTAAATAAATAATTGGTTTCATTTGGAAAGTACACACTGTTAGTAAATGCAAGGCTAGCGAAGAGCCAGAAATGTAAAAAACTTAAAGAAAAAGAAAAAAAGTTAAATAATAAATAGTTCAATAACTGAATTAATGCATTCAAAAGTAAAGGGAAACATTTGGTACTATGTGAATGAATGTAAAATCTTTCCAAAATGTTACAATAAAATTATTTTGGTTTCCAATACAAGCCTTGATTTACATGATAACTCATTTCAGAGGTATAGAATAACAAAATAACTCTGAAACGCCTAAAAACTAAATAAATTTGTTTTAATGACATGAACAAGCTATACACGATTTGTTTGTGGGGGATTTGTTGTTGTTGTTATTGTTGTTATTGTTGTTTTTCTGGTGATTGCGGACTGTATTAGATGCATTATCACCACTCTTTGGTCTGGGGTTCTCTGCTCTGGCTTACAGACTAATTCATAAATGTGCTTTTCATTTATTAGATAGATGGACCATATACAAGGACTTTTGCATGGGAAAGTGGTCACACGTTTCAGTCAGCTGATGGCAGCAGCATGGTGACGTAGTGGTTAGCACATCTGCCTCACAGCAAGAAGGTCCTGGGTTTGAGTCCCAGGCATTTCAGTGTGGAGTTTGCACGTTCTCTGTGCTTGTATGAGTTTCCTCTGGGTACTCGTTTCCTCCCTCTGTCCAAAGACATGCACATTAGGCTAATTTGATGTTCCAAATTGCCCCTAGGTGTAAGTGTGAATGGTTTTGTGTATGTGTGTGTGTGTTCGCCCTGAGATGAGTTGGCAAGCTGTTTAGGGTGTATTCCACCTTTGTCCAAAGTTGACTAAGATAGGCTTCAGCCTCCCTGCGACCATAGAAGAGGAGGAAGCAGTTTGTGTTGTACTTCTATTTTTGTTCAATAAATACTTTTTTAAAAACAATTTTCCTTGTCATTTTAAGTGTCTCACCTTTAACTACGCTTGCAGGGAGGAAAAAACACATTAAGCAACCTTTTCTGTGATAGCATCATCGACTGATTGCCCTACTAGTGCACTTGCATTGTTACATTTTTAAAACAACAAGCTGATGCAAGTGCTGTCTGTGTAAGTGTGTCTCTTTAACTCTCTATTAGTTTTAGTATACATGATGAAGGAACATAAAGAAAATGAGATTTTTATATATTTACAATTTGGCCCATGACAGAAACAGGTCAGGTGAGCTCTGCACTTTCTAACTGCATTTGTTTATAGCCTGCCTATTCGGAGATTAGTACCCTGTACATTAACTAATTTAAACCACACCTAAATTAGTAATAGATTTGTAATATACAGCTTTAATGAATGGAACTGAATGCAAGTGAAGACTGCTATGCTAAGTCCAAATTTCCTTGATTACAGCTAGCTTGCCTTTGCTGTTTGTGCTGTGTTGTTGCAGTCCTTTGGTCGAAACATCAACAAACCCTTTTCCCCATCGTTGGTGAAATCACTGGCATCCTTGTTGAGTTTGTCTTTGTATGACATAATTCTACTTTGCTCCATCTTCTCCAGGTGTTTACTACCAGTATACATTATTGCAAATATACCTAAAATGGCACCTTTGTGACATCAGATAATAAACACATTTGACCCTAGGTCACAGGCATTATGGCATAGAGATCTACTATTATGGGTGAAGAATCAAACTATGCAAAAATATTATTGTCAAATAATCTCATTAGGGTCTAAAGATGCAATTATTTGTCAGTAATGTTTACAGCACAGTGAATCATTTTTCGATTATTCAAATGCTCAGAAGAGACACCTCCTACTGGTGTCCCATCAAGTTATATTCTGTTTAATGTTTATGTCAAACAAAATCTCCTTTTCAAATGGTCTGATGAATTACTCTCTCACTCGTTTGATGAACCACTTAACCATGGGAAGGCTGGAGCCTATCTTAGGTAATGCTGAGCGAAGGTGGGGTACACATCGAAAAGTTTGCCAGACCGACACACGTCTTTGGACAGTGGGAGGAAATGCACAAATTGGGAGAACATGCAAACTTCACACAGAAACACCCTCTCCAAGCCTGCAATTTGAACCCAAGACCTTCTTGCTATCGAGGCAGACATGCTAATCACTATAGAAAAATGACTATAAAATTCCTGCAGAAATTTTTAATGTTTACCTGCAGTGGGTGCGTGTCCACCAGGTGTGTGTGTGTGGCTGTACGGCAGCAATGCATTTTTGTGTGAAGGATGTAGAGAATTAGTGTATGGTGAAGAGTGATGATAAGGCATGATAATAAAGAGAAAACAAGTTATTGTAAAGAGGAATGATGAAGAGGAAGAGGAATCATGGTGAAGAGGAGTGATGAAGTGGAAGAGTGTGATCATGAAGAGGAGTGATGAAGAGGAGTGATGAATTTTTTTGATGATTAATTTGTTACTCCTTTTCTTACTTCATACGGTATTTGAAGCCTTTGATTTAAATGTCCCAACACTACTTTGGACGTTTGGTTAATACTATCCATTAAATATAATTTTGGAAGACTGCATTTAAAGCCTCCCCTCTCCAACTAAAACACTCTCTTAACAATAAAAGCTATTGTTACTTACAATATGTTATATTGAAACATTCCAGTGGGGGGCAGTGGTGGCCCAGTGGTAGGGTCCTGTATTACTGATCTGGTTGAGGGTTCTAGCCCCACTGTCACCAGGTTTTCACTGCTGTACCCCCAGTGCAGCTAACTGGGATATCAAAGGCTGGCCATGTCTCTCATTGTCTATGGTGAGAGGCATGTTCCTGCCCTGTCCAGGCCAGTGTCGGCTGAGATGGGCACCAGCCTCCCCGCCACCCTAATTAGGATTAAGCAGTTCAGAAAATGAACAATGATGAACATTTCAATGTCACTATAACAGCATATTAAAACACTGGAAGACACATTTCTAAACAAATCCCCATTATCAGCTTAAGAAGCTCATATATTTTCACACCAAGTGGCCCCTAAAGAGTGGTATCCTGTTTTGTATCTCAGGATGACTTAGGACCCCCTCCAGGTACAATCTGTACAAAAAAAAGAATCCTTATTGAACAATGATTTGATGTACCATACTGAACCGATGTGAATTTCCTATTCACAAACTTTTCTGTTAAATGTTTATAAAAGTCAAATGTCACAGTGTTAACCATGGTATAGCAAAAGTGATGATCTCTTTGATATATGGTATATACTGTATACTATTTAGGAAATCCTTCTTATAATTACTATACATCCAAGAAAGCACACAAGACAACATACATTTGAAAGTTTATGTAGGGATCACAATACATCATACATAGTGATCATAACAATTAGATTGTATCATGAATCATTTTCATGCTAATTGCTTCTTTGGCTGGAGGATATAGGCTGCAGTGAATATACGGCTAACATGTTAACATAGTTGTCACTGATCCAGTTCAATCCATTTCATTGCTGAGTCTTAATAAAATGTGGGACACAGGATGGATTTACAACAGTTTACTTTCAGCAAATAAAACTAAAGGAAAGCAATAAAATGGTTTGATATAAGCATTAAGCCCACCACAACAGGATAACCAGTTACCATATTATGGATTGATTGTGTTGACAATAACCTTTGTTAATTAAATATGGACTCATTAATTGACAGACTGATAACTGTTCCAGTAAGACCCACTGAAAAGTCAGGCATAAAAACAATACACCACAATAACATAATACAAAATCCACACATTTGTGGATGTTGTCTCCCCCAGTGTTGCCTAATTTGTTTTTTTTTTCTTTTTTGTTTTTTCTTTTTTTAAATTTAGATTTTTTTTGCTATACTGTATTAATCCCGCAAGGGAAATTATTGCTTCTGCATTTAACCCATCCAAAGAGAGCACACACACACACACGTAAACAGTGGGCTGCCACACATTGGGGCACCCGGAGAGCAGTTGGGGGTTAGGTGCCTTGCTCAAGGGCACTTCAGCCATGAAGGTGGAGGAAGGAAAGGTGTGGCTCACTCCCCCACCGCCACCCATTTTCCTACTGGTTGGGGAAATAAAATAGTGACCTTTTGGTTGGTCTCATAGCTGCTTCTCTAACCATTAGGCTATGGCTGCCTTCTATGTGTGTGCATATTGTAATTTTATTAAAACTACTTGGACATAGCTTTGTACCCAACTGCATGTTACAAAATCAGTGAACACTGGTAAATTTCAACCCAAGTGATTGGGGAACATTATATTATAATTAAGCAGGAATACTCTATCCATACCGATTGCATATGAGCAACTGAGTGTTCTAATTGGCTAATCTCCTATGATAATACCTCATATACCATTAGTAGTTACATCATTACAAAAATCTATAAAACCTGAGCAATCTTGACTCATGCTAAACTTTAAAGTCTAGGCTGGATCTTCCATTCATTATGCACTTCGAAAAAAAGCAACAAAATTTGGAATGAAAGTATTTGATGGCAGAATTTTTTTTTTAATTTTTAAGAATTTGAACCAAATAATAAATTATTTTTTTCATACAATCCAGTGACACTGGATAAAGGAAATAGTTATTCCACTCACTTTTGGCCATTGTACACATACTGGCTGATAGTCGCCTCAACACATAGCAACTCACCAGGCTGTCAGTATACCTTCACCTTGAGTTTGGGGATCTCCTAATCTCACCCTGCCCTGAGGGACAGACATTATCCACTATGCTAATAAATACCCATTCAGGTGCTAAAAAAACGATCCGTGAATGGTGTGATTAATATTATGGCACTTGAGTATCTTGAGTACTCATAAGTAACAATAACAATTAATGTACTTTCATTAACTGAACTGTGTAAACAATGACAAATAAATTTCCTCTAAATATTAAATTAAGTTCAATAACATCATATAAAAATAAATCCACTTTCAATAAAAAATGTGTATATCCTACACAGAAATCGCACTGACAGGTCTTATATCAGGAGATTGGACAATGGATGAACGCTTGAATTGCTGAAGGGATAACGCTTTGGATAACATCGCTCTGGTTAAAAGCATCTGCCAAATATTGTAAATGTAAAAAATGTTGCTGAAATGAATAGTTGCAGTGACTTCCAACTCAGCTTAAACAAATAATTGTTACTTATAGCATTGCTGGAAATATGATATATAAGGCACCAAAAAAGACTTGTGTAAAAAAAAAAAAAAAAAAAAAAAAAAAACAAAACAAAACAAACCAAACCAAAATAAAACAAAACCAAAAAAGACTTAAATGGATAGAAAACCC
>JBCNYG010000019.1:15327924-15338011 GCA_039654305.1 Porochilus rendahli
ACACAGAAACGGCCGAGCTGGGAATCGAACCCAGGACCTTCTTGCTGTGAGGCGGACGTGCTAACCACTACGCCACCGCGCCGCCTGCTAGTCATTCATAACTCAAAAAAAGTTGGGATGCTAGCTTGTTACAGTCAGGTATTGTCAAAAATAAAAAAGTGAATTAAGGAAAAGCAGACTAATGCTTTTGGACTAGTCATTTTGCCATGTAGATTGCCCTTCCAGGTTGCCCTTTTTGAATAGATGTTCAATGATTATTCGGCACTTAATGACCTAGAAATTTAGTGATGTGGCCCTCAGTGGAAATGAGTCTGACACCTGTGATCTACTGACATCACCAGGGTCAGGAGGACAGAAAACAATAGTCCAGATGTCAAATCTTTACAGTCAGACTTCCAGTTAGTTACAGAATGAAAGTAAAAGTGCTACTTATTTAGAATTCCAGGTGAAAATCATTTCTGTATTCTTGTGCCTCCTGTGTCATTTTATTCTCCTTCTTTATTCTTTTAACCTTTTATTATCCTAGCTTTAATTATTTTCGCAGTTTCTTTTCTTTCGATTACTATTACTTTTATCCACTGTTTTTTTGCTTATGTGAAGCATTTTGAAAAACCTTTGTAAATAAAATGTGATTTAGAAACGAATTTTTCTTGCTTTTTCTGACTGATAAAAAAAATTGCAGTTTGGAACTACTTCTAAAAGACTGCTTCTTATCATTTCTACAGGGAGCCTAATGTCGACACTCTTCCCAGGTAATTCTCATCACTGTCCAAAGCTTGCTTTCATTTAACTTGTGTAATTAATTTACTATTAATTAAGACATTATAACCAGAAAAGTGCAGCCCTGTAACTCTTGTTCTGCTTCTTAGGAAATAAACAGATGGATCTTGGGAACCCAGTAAAGGATCACGAATCTCTGAAAAGCTTTGTTCTTCTCTGTTCACTGGGATTGTTTTTTTTTTCTCTCTCTCTCTCTGATGTGCATTGTGTGTTTTTATTTTAATAGGCGTAATGTTTGGGCCACATTGTTTTGCTGATTTGCATAAAGTTGCAGTGCAATGTGGTTTCAAGTGCACCAATGAATTTGCTCTTTTAGAAAGTCTACTTGGTGGTTTAGAATGATATAAATAGATACCTGTAGAATATGATTTTCTTACATATAACCAATGATTAAACAAACTAATCATAGCCATAATAATAATAATAATAACATCCTCCAAACACAGCCGTCCACGTGTCCACCCAAATACCAGCACTTGTGTGAATATATCAGTCAATAAAGTATAATTAAGCTAGCGGAACATAAGCAGTATAGTTTGCTGAATTTTATACAAAGGCAATGAGCCCAGGGCAATAAGACGACATGCCGAACATTCCTTTTGACCACTTTTAAAAACATGCTTTATTTCAGCATCCAAAATAATTAAAAACATCTCGAAATATTATACATGTACAAAATAAGTACAGATCCTCTGTTTGGAACCATTAAAGTGTCTGGTTGTGGTTTTCTTTCTGTGCCGCCGTATTGAACGAAAAACAAATGAATCAAAAATCCCAAAAAAACAAGAATAAAAGGAAAGGTGTGCATTGCATTTAAAGAGAAAAACAAATAGATTTGACAGTCGGGGGGCCATGTGCAGACACAAATAAAGATTTCCCCAAAAGGGAACCTGGGAATCCAATCAGCAATCGGTCCACCTACTTCACTCACCTACAGTTAGCACCGCATTCCGCTTTTATTTTTCTTCAGCCAACAATATAATGAGAGAGAAAACATTGCATCACATTGACAGCAAGACTAAATAGCACCAAACAGGTCCTAAAAGCACAAGAGACAGAAACAAAAACGAGCATTTTCTGTTCTTTTGGTCAAACACATATACACCACAGTTAGGACCCGGAGAGGAAAGTAGCACCGTTTCACAAATTGTTTTTTTGGGTTTGTTTTTGTTTTTTTTGGTTTGCTATTACTTTTCTTGAGTGGTAATAACCTGCCTTAGTGTTTCCCCAAACACCCACAGATAACGTGATTCAGTTGTCCTGAGGTAGCCATTCCAAGGTTACAGTCTAGAGCCTGTAAGACACAATGATGGGATGTTGACATCTTTCCCCATTTGGCTGGAAGAACAAGACACTTAATTGTCATTTTTTTCATATTTATTCAACACCAGAAAATGGTACATTAGCACTTGTGGTTTTTCATTGTCCTTTGAGGATGGCACAAAAACGGCAAAAAAGTCACGTGCATTTTCATGGCCTTTTGGGTTGTTTGCTCTTTTTGGGCATCTTTTGGGGACGGGGTTGATCTTACACTTTACACGTACAGGTATATATTATTTTCTTGTTGCCAAATGACTCAAAAAATTCTCGCTAAGTGTCCATGATGTTGACGCTGATTGGCAATAGTGGTCCTCGAAAATTTTCTTAAAAAAACCAAAAAAGAAAAGCAGAACGTCTCTCGAGATCACAACAAACATCGTCCTCACAGGTGTTAAAGTGTAAGCACGTGGACTGATTGCAGCCGAATGAGGTTTTTTTTTTAATGCATAGAAAAAGATTTGGAGATGATTGCTAGAAACAAAACAACAACACTTTCAATGTCCAGATTTCTCTTTTTACAAGAAGCAGACAGGGCCAACTTCTATGCCGAATTCCTGATTGGGAGCACCAATGTCCATAGGAGCAACATCAATGATGGGGAGACGAGATGTTTTCGTTGTCTTGTATTCGATGACTGTCTTGCCCCTAGTGCCAGTGTGTGACTGTGGAGACAGGATCATGGGATTAGTAAATCAGTAAATAAGAATTCATATTCATACCATCAAGAGACACTTGATCAATTATATGTACATCAGTTATTTATTCATTTTCTGACCCCCTTTATCCTACTAGGGTCAGAGGAAGGCTGAGGGAACACCCTGACTAGCTCGCCAGTCCAGTCACAGAGCCAACACACAGACAACAAAAAGGGGCAATTTGGAACAGCCTAACGTACGTGTCTTAGGACTGTTGGAGGAAACCGGAATACCCGGATGAAACCCACATTAGCACAAGGAGAACATGCAAACTCCATACAGAAACACCCTTGCTGAGCCCAGAACTCAAACCCAGGACCTTCTTTTTCTAACCACTACGCCACTGTTCCTCCCTATATAAGCGATATTTTTACTTATCATGCCTTATATTTAAAAAGGTAAAGGCCGATAGGGATAGATAAGCCTTATAAGTCTAAACTAGTAAATAAACTTGTTAAAAAATGTTTTTTCTCCTTCACATTCTTGTTATTTATAAATGATCTTAGCTGGAGGGTTGGAACACTTGTCAAAGAAAACAAATGAGAGAGTAAAAGAAATTAGTTGTCAGTAAATTAAATCACAAAATATCCAGCAGAAGTCTGTGAGCAGCCACAGCCGTACGAGGCGTGGCACAAGAAGGAGTGTGAGACTGTACAAGAACAAAGAAAGAAAAGAAAGCGATCTCACCGTGCAGCCATCCTCGCTGACTGTATATGTGGAGCGACTGTTGCCCTCGGCCCTGATCTCGGCATCGTTGGATCCCTGCAGGAGCAGAGCTTTCTTCAGGTTGCCCGAGGCCTCGTCCATGTAGGCAATGCTGTTCTTGCAGTGGTATGTGATGTTCTGGGATGCCTTGTTGGACATCAGGCGCATGAAGGTCATCTGGATATTCACATCTTCAGAGTCGGAACCCTCGCTGCCATACTGGAACTGTGGATGGGGACAAAGAACTGGGTTTAATCAATTAACCTGGACAGCGTGGCTTTAGGATGTAACATGTACAACGTACACAAGATGTGTCTGAATCAGATTGGTCTTATCTTCTTGTATAGTTAAAAAGTTAACGAATTGAGATCGGATTCAAACACAGCATAGTGTGCCATCATGTTGCTAGGTTACCACAATATCCCGAATGGTCATCAACCATACACAAGTCCGTTAGGCGACATGGAATCGTATTGTTGGGATAACAATTGAAATATTTTCACTAGACCAGTCATTTAATAAAATTTATTAATAATTAATTTAAGCACAAAACCACTCTCGTCTAGTGCACAGTGGATATAAATGCACACCATACTCCGCCTTCATTAATACATCACCCTCCATTACAGTTCCTGAACTATTTCTCTCTACCCATCTGTTATTCCTTTCCCCTCCACAACCATTTGTATTAACATTTAGAAAAACTACATCATCTTTCCCTACCTGGAAGCCACCAGGCATGGACTCTCCGAACCAGACGTGTTTCTTCTCACGGATGTTCTTGCTGATGTACCAGTTCTTCAGAGGAACGGTGGCACTAATTGGGTTAATACAGGTCTCACCAGTCTCCATGTTGCAGAAGACCTTGATGGCATCCAGAGGAGATCCCTGGTTGGGATCCACCCAGTAAGAACCTGAAAAATGAATAGAAGATTGTAGCAAAGAGTGAGAGTTAGGAAATAACACACAGAAGTGCTACATAAATTCCTAGAAAAGGATTTTTTTTCAAGTTACTCCAGCATCATCAGACTTACCACTCTTCCACTCGGGATGGCACATCCTGAGGTCACGGCACATGCGAGCTGGGCTTGTCTTGGTTCCCTCAGGGCTGCGGATGTTCTCGATCTTCTGGCTGATGGACTTGAGGGTGGTGTCAACCTCAGCATCACGGTCACGAATACTAGCTTCATCAGCTCTGTAGCCATGGTATGGATCAGCAGCCTTCTCAGGCTGGGGAATGATGGGGAATGGCTCACCAATGCCTGCAGGACCGGGAGGACCTGGGGGTCCGGGAAGACCAGGGGCACCCTACAAAATGTGGATAAAGATGTCAGTGATTACCAAGGTCAAAGGCTAGATGGATAGGGGCAATAGTAAAAACTGAAAATGGATTAAGACACTCACAGAAGGTCCCATTTCTCCATTGCGTCCACGAGGTCCAGGAGGTCCAACAGGTCCAGGAATACCGTTCATGCCATCCTTACCAGGGACACCAGTAGAGCCGGAAGGTCCCTATAACAGGAATAGCAGTACCACTCAGCACCGAAATGATCTGTTTACTATTACTATTAAATACTTATTGTGGCAGAACCTCTTTCTAAACTAAACTTCATAATTGGCATCAAAGACTTACACGAGGTCCAGCAGGGCCAGTGGGTCCAGCAGGTCCTTGCTCACCAGGGGGGCCCTAAAAGTGCACAAAGTGATAATAAACTTTCCTTACTGGATCATATCAGCCCTACAGAATTACTTAGCGAGGAAATGTAACATGCTACATATTAGATCTGAAGTATAGCAACATTTTGGCGAAGCATTGTTTAGCCTCTTTCATGTCCTTCTCAAAATTCAACATGTTCACTCACGGCAGGTCCAGGCCCTCCAGCCATTCCAGAGAAGCCACGGTGTCCCTTCATGCCTCTATCTCCAGCCTCTCCGGCTTCACCCTTGTCTCCACGAGGACCAGCAGGGCCCTATAGGTGAATGTAGGTACATAGTAAAAACTAAAATTTTCCTGAATACTTTGAAAAGTATACTGCAATTTAATAGTAACAGAATAGTAGTGCAATTTAATGTTTAATTTAAAAAAAAACAACACTTTGGTGCACTTACCAAGGCGCCACGTGCACCAGCAGGTCCTGCAATGCCAGCGGGACCAGCAGGACCCTAGAAAGTGAAAGAGACAGAGAGAGCAGGAAGAGAGACATGAGTAAGCAATCTATATTAATAATGATAATGACATTGATATTTATATTTACATTGTGTTTGGTCCAGTATTGAGTCACTAACCAGATAACCATTTAAATAATTCCCATCTAGAGAACATACCCAGCTTTTAAATGATAAAAAGTGCACATGAGTAAAGGACTCACAGCCTCTCCACGATCTCCAGGCCTACCAGATGAACCAACAGGTCCAGGAGGTCCAGGGGGTCCAGGAGCTCCAGGACCTCCAGCATGTCCAGCCTCACCACGGTCTCCCTAATGTAAACAGGAAAATCGCAAAAATATGATTAGGTATTGAGAAAAAAAAAAGATTTATATACAAAACTGATTCACAGTGCTTTTGCACAATATGCTCACACACATGGAGGCGTGCAAAATCCAGTCAGCTCTTCAAATAGTAAGTCATTAGTTTATTAATTTTCTAAACTACTTAGTCCTACTAGGGTTGTGGGGACTCAGCTGACTCTAGGTGAAGGCGGTATACACCCTAAACGGCTTCAAAGTACTGCACTGCAAACTAATTATAATACAAGCTAAAAAAAAAAATGCAAAAACAGTAGAGCTTACCTTGGGGCCAGGGGAACCATCACGGCCAGGGGCACCATCATGTCCAGGGCTTCCCTGCAAAAACAGTCAGGGAGAACAGGTCCATCTCATGTGCTAACCATTTTACTACTTCATATTAGCATCTAACGGCTTGTAAAATTTTTTTTTTTTTTTTTACCTCACGACCAGCTTCACCAGGACCGCCGCTCAGACCAGGGGGTCCCATTGGGCCAGGAGGTCCACGTTCACCAACAGCACCTTGAGATCCCTGTTTTCCAGGCTCTCCCTGAATGGAGGATGGAGAGGAATCAAACCAGAATCAGAAGAGTAGACTAGGGTTATATATTGATTCAAGAGTAACTAAAGCCCTAAACCTTTACAGGACTAATGTAAGCTAGACTTGTTGTGTATTCTGGACTTACAGATGGTCCGGGAGTACCAGGTGAGCCTCTCTCTCCCCTTTGTCCAGGGCTACCAGGAATACCACTACCTCCACCAATACCCTGAGGTCCAGGGGCACCAGCAGGACCCTAGAGAAGAAAAACATATAGTACTGTTTCATTAATAGTGTTGTAATACTATTATACGGTGTGACCAGAGGGACAGAAAATACATTTTTCTGCAACAATACAAAGCTACTAATTTCACTTTGCCACAAGGTTATAGGTTTCAACTATAAATTGAAATGTAAATTATATTATTGAATATTATTGAATATTATATTAAATATCTGGATTTTTGCTTCTGCTTTGTAAGCTACATAAAATAGAAAAGAGTTTAATAGAACAGAATAGATGTGAATGAAGGCGTTACATACGGCAGATCCATCAGCACCGGGAGAACCTTTCTCTCCAGGAGGTCCTGGGGGTCCAGCACCACCAACCTCACCAGGACGACCAGGTGCTCCCCTCTCACCACGTGCACCACGCTGTCCCTCTTTACCACCTGGGCCAACAGGGCCAGGAGGTCCAGAAATACCCTAGGAGAGGAGAGGTGTGTAGGCAGACCATTTGAATTTTTATGTGAGCTAAGACTTTACAAGCTACTTATCAAGCCTTCTTGGTTAGGGATTTCGGGGTGTGACTAAACTGAGAATGATGAAGCTGATTTTGATTAAGGTACTTACAGCAGGGCCTGGAGGTCCAATTCTACCAGTAGCACCAGGGAAACCAGTGGCACCCTGTAAAAATAAAGAAATATAAACTGCTAATGACTTGTCATGTACAACCCACACTTGCTAGCATATATAAGCTGCATCTGGCATTTTAACAATGTATTTTTTTAAAAAAAAGGTCCTTACAGGAGCTCCAGAACCACCACGAGCACCTTTGGGTCCAGGAGCACCAGCAGGGCCCTAGATATAGAAAAGACACATTTAGAGATAGATAGACAGACAGACAATACAAACAGACTGAATGATAGATAGACATATACACATTATACCACATGATTACCTGAGGACCGACAGCACCAACAGGTCCGGAAGGTCCAGGAGGTCCAGTGTCACCTTTAGGTCCAGAACTACCCTGCTCACCCTTGGCTCCAGGCTGACCAGCTGCGCCCTGTATCAGGGTAAAACAACATCTTTCTCTCTATACTGGACATTTTCTAAAAAATAGATGACAGTTGTAACAATTTAAAGACGCACAGGAGGTCCAGCAAATCCAGCAGGTCCAGCAGGTCCAGGCTCACCACGGTCACCCTAGGTAGTTTAATGAGAAAAAAAATCAAGGTTAGCCATTTTCTACTTATTCATTCATTCATTAATTGGCTGAACCATTCAATCCTAATAGGGTTGCAGGGAGGCTGGAGCCTATCTCAGACGACTCAGGGCAAAGGCAGGGTACACCCTTAACAGCTTGCTACTCCATTGCGGGGCCAACACACACAACCACGCACTCTCATTCAAATATAGAGGCAATTTGAAATCACCGATTGGCCGAATGTGCCTGTCTTTGGACTGTGGGAGGAAACCAGAGTACACGGAGTAAACCCACGTGACGAGAAAAACATGCAAGCTATACACAGAACTGCCCTCGCCAAGCCCAGGACTTAGTTGTTGTGATTTAGACGTGCTAACCACTGCAACACTATGCCACCCTAGCCATTATCTACCTTAGGAAATGATGTTGTGACGTAACGTGTACATTGTTCTGGTAGAATTCTTAAGTGAAGATTTGCAGATATGTCCAAATAAAAATGAACACCTGGAGAACAGCTGCTCTTCTGTTTTATGTTATAAACAGTATTGGTACGCACACTGTGGCCAAAAATATGTGGACACCTAGCCATCACATCTGTATGTGTTCCTTCCCCTATGCACACAATTGTATCAAATGTCTTTGTACACCATGCCAGTGCATTTTCCCTTCACTGTAACCAAGAGATCCAGACTCCAGACCTCACGCCTCATCACGCAACATCAGATCAGTGCCTGAAATCTGTTATGGTCTAGTAGCTGAATGATCCACACAGCCACATGTCGAAGTCTAGTAGGGGGCCTTCCTACAACAGGTCAGTGGGTGCCCTCAAACCTTTGGCCATATAGTGTATGGAACGAGGGACGTTGAATGAGCCCACCTCTCCCAATTCTTTTTACCGAGGTGTCACATTATTCACTGTCCCTACTAAAATATGAGCTGGTCTTCATGAAGTTCATGCAACCATGCCCCGATAGTGAACTCCCTGTGAGGGTGACCTTAGCTCTCTGAATTTGGATCTTTATCCAATATGAAGGTCTGCACACAGACATATTAAACATAGACGTCACATGACTGAGAGCATCGTACGACATCGCCGCCACCATTTTGCTCCTGGTATTGTTGTGGAAAACGTCAAGAGCCAAGTTTTAAGCCTTACTGATGCTTCTTTTATTAAGATGCCTCTTGATTGGGGAACGACTGTTTTTGGATACAGCCAACACTGTAGTAATGTTATGTGTGAAATCTTCTGCTTAGATTGGGGCCTCAGCAGCATAGTGGTGCCCTAAACATTTCGATGTGTTGGTCTGTAGGACGTACGTCACTGCATGATCAACACCTTAAAATTTAATAAAGCTATATTTAACATATCCATAATTAGCCCTTAATCACAATAAATAAAGAAAACCCCTTAATGACCATCTTAAAAACAAGAAAAAGTGGGTTCACATCCACCAAATAAATAAATAAAATTTTATGGTAAAACTAAGGGGTGTGATACACAAATTAAGGTACACTTAATTTAAATGAAGTGGCATCATTTTGTCTCACTGATTGCATTTAGTAATATTAAAATGAACATACATCATTAAATATAAAAACACTTAATCAAAATTGATTTAACATACATTTTAGAGGTTTTTTTTTTATACGTAAAACCTAGTTTCCACACTCACACACACCTTTATTGGTTTAAAGGACCAATTGCCAAGTTGCCACTATGTATGAATTCATTGTCTACAGGCATGCTGATGGTAGTATGATAAGTTCAAGTGTATCTTGCCCTACTGAAATTTATCTGTACTCATAATATTTATTCACTATACTTTCCCTAAAATTTCCCTGTCTCTAATGTGTTAATGTTATGTGATAAGTCTGTATTTTTTTATGCAGATTATTGATAGCATGATGACATGTTAGACATTTATGGAATAACAATGAATCACTCACAGGGGCACCACGAGGTCCAGTAGATCCAGCAGGTCCGACAGGTCCAGGTTCACCCTGCAGCATTTCAAGAAATAATACAGCTTGTTAATATTACAAGACATACACACACACACACACACACACAAACACACATAGATCTGCAGAGCAAAAGTCTGCACTCAATTCACGT
>JBCNYG010000019.1:15358777-15373652 GCA_039654305.1 Porochilus rendahli
TAGATAGATAGATAGATAGATAGATAGATAGATAGATAGATAGATAGATAGATAGATAGATAGATAGATAGATTTCTGCAGTCAGCATGCCAATTGCACGCCCCTTTAAAACCGATAGAACCGCACATATATAGAGCTAATGTCTCTTTCTCAATCGTGGAATAATTTGCCTGGTGGTTATTAAATTTTTTGGAGAAGAAACACACTTGATGTTTGATGTGACTACCATCTGACTGTGATAGTACGGAACCTGCACCAATATCACTAGAGTCTATAATCAATCTGAAGGGTTGGTTAAAATCCAGAGCTTGAAGAATGGGTTGGACACATAGCAAGGATTTGACTCTGTCAAAGGCTTTCTGACAATAATCGTATGTATTTTTTGTTTTTCTTCAATAAATCTGTCAGTGACATCAGCATAGCTTTTAAAGAATTTTCTTTAGTAGCCTGCCATACCTAGGAATCTCATTAGGCTGCATTTGTTTGCTGGTGCTGGGAAGTCCATGATAATTTGGACTTTTGCTGTGATGGGGGCTATCTGCCCCTGGCCAACAACATAGCCCAGATATGTCACAGTAGCTTGACTGAATTCACTTTTAGCCAGGTTGATAGTTAGATTGGCACTTAGTAATCTAAGGAAAACTTTTCTTAAATGAGATAGGTGGGGAACACATGTGTCGCTGTAGACAACAATGTCATCCATGTACACATTAACACCATCAAGGCCTGCCAGGCACTGGTTCATCATTCTCTCGAATGTGGCTGGTGAGTTTTTCATCCCAAAAGGCATTACTTAATATTGGTACAAGCTGCTTGAACCACAAAAGCTGATATCTCTTTGGCTCTTTCCGTAAGCAGAACACACCAATAGCCTTTTAGCAAATCAAAATATGTTTTGCCTTACCGATCTTGTCTATGCAGTTGTCAATCCTTGGTAGCAGATATGAGTCGGTTTTTGTCAGTGCATTTATGTTTCGTTAGTCGGTGTAGAATCTGAGTGAACCATCTGGTTTAGGAACCGAGACACAAGGTGAAGCCCAGTCGCTCTAGCTTGGCTAAATGGTGTCACTCTCTAGCATGTAGGAGATTTCCTTTTGTATCAGTTCGACCTTGTGGAGATTGACACGGTACAGATGTTGTGTGATAGGTCGTGCATTTTCGGCGTCAACGTCATCTTGGGCGATGTGGGTCTTGCTGAGTTCATCAGGAAATAATGCCTTAAATTCCAAGAGGAGGTTGGCTAGTTGACGTTTTTGTTTATGTGATAAATGGCTTAGCTTTTGTGGTTAATCAGATAAGTTTGAAGTCAGTGGCTTCTTCAGGTTCAGCTTGAGCACAGTCATTTACTACAAAGACTCCGTTGGTCCTTTGGTGGTATGCTTTTAGCATGTTTATGTGGCATAGCTGAAAAGTTTTCCGTCATTGAGGTGTCATTATGATGTAATTGACGTTGTTAATTTTTAGGGTCACCTCATATGGACCATGGTAACCTGCTTGTAAAGGTTTTTAAGGGTAGGTAATAGAGCCAATACTTTATCTCCTGGGATGAAACTGTGGTTGTAAGCCTGACGGTAGGACTGCCATTTAATTTTTCCTTTGGCACTTTTCAAGTTTTCTTGGGCAAGCTCACATGTGCGATGTCTTTCTTTGAATGTTAAAACATAATCTAATAAGTTGATGTCTTCAGACATATATACCACATATTTAGCTCTACTTCACTGTATCAAGCACTGTGTTACGGAAAATCGACTTAGGATTTTATATTTATATATATGGCTATTGTAGCCATTTCTCCTTTAGAAGCTTCAGTGGACCTGGTACCATGTGACCGAATACCTGTGACTGATCCGATCTGACTGGATTTACTTTGGCAAGCCAAACAGTGTGAAGAAATTAATTAGTGTTTTTAAGATTTTCTGTATTTTTATACTCCTCAAAGAGACTGCCTCCGGAAAACATGTGGATGCACACGTAATGGTTAATAGGTATTGATTGCCGGATTTAGTCTTGGGTAGGGGACCAACACAGTCAATGATCACCCAAGTGAATGGTTCCTCAAAAGCCTGTAAAGGCTTCAAAGGAGCAGTGGGAATCTATTGATTCGGCTTCCCAACCATCCGGCATCTATGGCAAGTCTGGCAGAAGTTACATATGTGGAGCCTTGTGTGCAAGTCTTAGGACTTTGGAAAGATACACCCTTGGAATCACAATTTGGTTTGGTTTGGTTGCCCAATCTTCAGGAGCTGGGACACCCAGGGGTTTCCACTTTCTCATTAGCACTCCATCTCTGACAGAATAGCCGGCTGGGGTTTTAGTCAACTCAAGCACTGTCTTACGGAAAATTGACTCAGAATTTTATATATAGAGATATATGCCTAATAGTGAGTAAGCCATCTACAGAGGGTGACCGAGTATGTTCTGTCAGTGTATCTGAAGTGAACCAGCATGGCTGAATTGTAGACGACGGTCTGCGGATCTACAATGGATTCACGTTTTATACTGAAGGTGAGCATCACACAACTGCTGAAATAATTGCTAAATTTGATACCTTTGCTTTTTTGGGGGGGTTGGGGGGTGGCTGTGGGTGGTGAATGAGACTTCCGAATGCTTTATCGCTAATCAACACTCCCAGACATCGGATGAAAACTTTGAGACATTTTTAGCTGCCATTCGTAATCTGATGAAAACATGACTATCACCAGGAGTCTACTGAATCCATAATGTGTGAACTAAATCTGACTCTTGAACTAAATCTGACTCTTTCACCACTTGTAACATGGCAGAAAATGCATCTGAGCAAATCAAAGTCTTGAACCATGAACCTGCAGTTCAGCAGGTCTCAATGATACAACTGATGAAGATGAAGGGCAGCTTCTTACAGTAACAGGAAACAAAAAAGATTGCATCACAGCACATCTGGATGTAAATGGGAGCCATGTTATTTTTCTGCTGGATACTAGTGCAGACAGATACTATATGTCGACGTTTTGTGAACTCTGAGGATATATGGCCTACCGCATGCAAGCTAGTCATGTGGAATGGTGCCAGTGTAACACCCCATGGTGAATCTACTTTGTCTGTGGCGAACATATGTACAGGTGAGCATTATAATGTCGTTTTCATAGTGCCATGGCTACAATGTCTGTTAGGTTTGAAAACACTGCATGATATGCACCTGATCTCAATTAACAGGACACATTTAGAGCCTGAAACTCAGCCTTTTGGTGATCTACGGGAAGCACACCTGTATGGGAATGCTGATGTGAAACTGCATGCGCTTCCCTGCAGAAAAGTGCCTATAGCACTTAGAGACCCTGTAAAATTAGAGCTAGATTATTTAGTAAACAAAGCTAGTGGTAAACTGAGACTGTGCATTGACCTGCTTCCATTACTTGAGGCATTAATGCGTGTAACATTATAAGCTTCCAACAGTCAACGATGTGTTGCCGATGATACGGCATGCCAAGGTGTTTAGCAAGCAGGATGTTAAAAATGCATTTTTATTCTGTTAACTACCATGATTACACCATTTAGGAGGTTTCACTAGGCAAGACTACCATTTAGACTTAAAGTGTCCGGTGAAATTTTTCAACATCGCCCCATGGACACTCTCAGTGGTTTAGATTCACTATTCAGCACATTCACTATCACCGACATTACTGTAGCTAGCTGCCGAAAAACAAAGGTGCAAGCACTTACAATGATGCAAAACTGGAAAAGTTTGCAACGTGCACAGCGACACATTGTTCTGAACCAGGATAAGCTGGAGACTTATATATACAGACATCAAGTTTCATTAAATTAAATAAAAATTTTATTAAATATAATTAATTCTTCCCTTAGCACTGGTTATGTACCTAAATCCTTTAAACTGGCAGTTATCAAACCTCTGATTAAAAATCCTGACCTCGACCCATATCAGCTGTCCAGCTATAGACCAATATCAAACCTCCCTTTTATCTCCAAGATTCATGAGACAGAACTCGTTAAGGTGGTAAATGACTTACTGGTGGCCTCTGACCACCGCTGTGTCTCACTGCTTATGTTATTCGACCTTAATGCAGCCTTTGACACTATTCATTATGCGATTACCACGTTTCCCGAAAACACGGTGGCCAGAACATGCACGTGTGGACAAGGTATTAGAGTTAAAATAATTTTTCCTGATATGATTCTAGAGTGAATTATTTGATTCGATTAGAATATGATTTTACAGTTCCGCTGGATGTCCCAAGTCATGTTGCTGTATGCTGGAATCTAAGGAAAGATTCGATAACTCAAAGCAGCACAACAGTTTTCCCTCCAAAGTTTAAATTATTCTGGAGGTAACAAAAAAGAGAATGGACATAAAAACAAACTTTTAATCTCATGGCTTCAGCCATCTCCACAACGCTCTCGCTCAGGGCCAGGTCCCAGAAGTGCTCGGAGCCGTGGTTCTTAAAGTGTTCACGTGCCATGTTCTCCGTGGGGCAATGATTAAACCTCATTTCCGCGAAGCTGCCCTCCTTCACTGTGCCCTGTGATGGGAACGGTTAGCCATCAGTCTCTAATTTGTGTATTTTCTCATGAGGACAGTAAGACACAGATTAATAAATCCTTCAAGAACATATAGTTTAAAAAAAAACACTGAGTGCTAGTAGGTTGAATTGTAGGAAAAAGAGCACAGCAGCAACAAAACATACAGCTTAAAACCGATCTTATTTGGGCGATTCTTTGGCACCTGCTCGTGAACTATTTCACACCAACCACAACTGTATATGTGATGTTCCTAATGACTCAATTAAAATAATGCTCAGATGAAAAGCTCTAGGTCTGAGACTATCAGCAACTACGTCCCCAACTATCTGCGACTATCTGTGATAGACCACAACGGTCTTAGACTGTCAGCAATATAATCGCAGATAGGTGGAGTCACTGATTAATAGAGTATCGCGTGTAATCAATCGTCCAACATTTGAAAAGAGGTTAAGAAAAAATAAACCGGGACAATTGTCCACAATTGGTGGATTCCTTACTGACAGTCAGTGATATGGTCAACAATATTGGTCTCAGACCCCTTGTGCGCACTCCTGACCTTAAAATTGATCGAATCGTTGGCATTACCAGGCGTTATTGTGCAAA
The DNA here is from genome assembly GCA_039654305.1 of Porochilus rendahli. Lineage (NCBI taxonomy): Eukaryota > Metazoa > Chordata > Actinopteri > Siluriformes > Plotosidae > Porochilus > Porochilus rendahli. The sequence goes on from JBCNYG010000019.1 coordinate 15,363,899, forward strand.
TGAGATCGGGGCTTTAACTAAACAGCTGGTAAGCATGTAGCTCAGCCTTTTCTATCCCCGGTTACCAAATCAATACATTGTGAATGCATAAAAAACACCTTTTAAGGGCAAAATAAAAATCACTGACAGTAAGATCAGTTAAATTATGTATTAAGAATGTCTGAACTGTAAATTGAATACTACTGTAAATATATAGGCATTTTGATAAGCCCCGAATCCTTTAAGAATAGCGTTTGTGTCTATTGTAGATTCGGTAGGGGTAAATCAGAATTTAATAGGACCCACACATAACGCTGGCCACACTCTAGATCTAATACTAACTTTTATTCAGTCATTCGTTCATTTTCTGAACCGCTTATTCCAAAATAGGGTCGTGGGGAGGCTGGCGCCCATCTCAGCCGACTCTGGGCGAGGGCGGGATACACCCTAGACAGCTCGCCAGGCCATCGCAGGGCCGTCAGTCACACAACCATTTGCACTCACACTCACACCTAGGCGTGATTTGGAACAGCCAATTAGCTTACTGTGCATGTTTTTGGACTGTGGGAGGAAACCGGAGTACCCAGAGGAAACCCACGCAAGCACGGGGGGTCTGTGGAGTCTTCATATGTCCCTGTGGGTTGCCTTTGGGTTATCCCTCCCACCTCCCGAAAACACACAGGTAGATAGTTTAACTGTGTTCACCTGCCTCTGGGTGTGAATGAGCGTGTGAGCGTGCCAGTACAGTGTTAAGCAGTGGACTGATATTACATTCTTAATGAGCAGGTGGAGGCTACACCATCACTCTGACCAGGTACAGGAAAGTGAGTATGTAATTTTAAATGATTGTATTCCCTCCCTGGTGGCACAGTGGCATAGTAACTGGCATGTCTACCCCACAGAGTGTTTCTCTGTTGACTCTGCATGTTCTCCACGTGCTTGCGTGGTACCCCATGGTCTGGGACAGCCGGTTTCCTCCCACAGTCAAACGAATAGCGCATTAGGGTAATTGACTATTCCAAAATTGCCCCCAGTTGTGAGTGTGAACGGTTGAAGAATGAATGATCCACTGAATTTCCTCCTATAGTATTACAGCTACAGGTGCTAGCTCGGCCGCGTAACCTTTTCCTGTTCCCTAGCAGCTCGTATCTTGGTAGTACCACCACGTCAAAAGACTAAATGTAGCTCCTGCTCTGTTTAATAAAACTCTCTTGCAAATCTACCAGCTACCCTCATACCTATAGTTAGAATAACCTGTTCCCCCTCCCCTTTCCAAATTTCTTCCCAGAAAGAAGTTGAATTGAATGGAATGTGTTGACTTTGATTACAAACACCATCAAACGAGGCATTTCGCAAGACACAGAAAACGTGTCACCATTCTAAAATAGGCATGCATGCTAACTTTTTGTACTACACAGCTGGTGGCCAGACAAAAGACAGATGAAGTGTTACGACCATACAAGGATTAAGTGCTTCCATTCCATCCTTCAGGATACCCTGTCTTTCAGAATATTTTGGTTCAGCAAAATATGAAAATATATTTGTGTGGGATTAGGACTTGGTGTGTTCAGTATTAAACTGTTTTGAAACTGTCAGAAATTACCACTGTTACTCTAAACTTTCAATTTACACCAAGGTAGGTTTTTCCAAACTGAACACTGTAGCACTTGTATGTTTATAAAAAGCCCTGTATTTGTTCCTAACGTAGTCATCGTGCCAGATTTGGCTCAATTAACGTAAAATATGAAGTTAATGGGCTAACTAACTATAGAATGAACTGGGTTGAGTAAAGCACCCCACCTACCTGATACGGTAAGTGCAGTGATTATCTTGGCCTGAAGCTTTGAAAAGTTCACATTCTTTCTGCACCCCCTCTGGTAGGCTTCTAGCGCTTGGGTGTGTCTGTTAGGCAGATCTACTTTATTCTTAGCATGGCTGGATCGGCTCTCTTAGTAAAGCGTTAACATTTGCATGTGAATTAATGTATAATATGACAAGCTGAAATCATGACTAAAATAAACCACATAATTTTACAATGTTGTCACCGTGTCCTATTAAAAAAAAAAGAAAACCTCACACGTGGCAGCTGTGATGATGTAATGTTTTTGTGAGCTAGCACCGGTTCTGACGTCGCTTCCTTTTACACTTACTTATATCTTTCTTAACTTATAAGACACCCATTATGTCTAACTAAGAGCTATTAGGTCCGATTTGGACCGTTGTGAGGTCCATTAAGAACATTTCATGTTAACGGTGCTGAGAGAGTCTAGGGCTGCAAAGATTCCTCAGTCGGAGCATCTGGTGCTTCTCACATGTTTCTACTTGCAGAGAGGAGTGAGAAAACGCGTGAGTTGTTGCTGCAGAGATCCTTGCCAACCCCCCCAAGCTCTCCCTTTGTCCTTCCCCCTTTTTTTTATCCTCCTCTCAACCTCCCTCCTTGTTCCTGGGAGTCTATCAATCAGCATACGGCTCCTTTAGATCCACAAAGTTTGACTTAAATATTTGTAATATACTAAAGTGTATTAGGGAGCTAAATTTGCATGCAGCTATTTGGAACTTCCCTTAAAATAATTCGGTGCCATGCCCTTTTTCAGAGGTCACTATTTAATGGTTGCAATGCAAACCATGGTTTGAAAGTATTACACATATATTTTCATGCATTTTGAAGTTTCAGTGCGCTTGTTTGGCACTTGTAGAATTAAAAAAATAATAATAACCTTGAGGTCTGAAGTCTGTCTGAAAATGTTCCTCGGTGAATTAAGTACAAAAATCTGTGCCTGACTAATGCTTTCCTGACATCACTCCAGCTTTTCCTGCATGAATGTTTGACTCAACACTGTAGAAGATATTCCAACATTTTGCTCTAGATTCCCTTCACATATATTCTCCTGAACACATAACGAAATAGAGTCTTCAGGTTTGCGGTAATATAACGGTAATATAACTTTCAGAAACTAGCCTAGGTGGACAACACATAAGGTTTACACTAGACTGGATTTGACTAGCTTCATTCATTTATTTGCTGAACCACGTAACCCTAATTAGGGTCGCCGGAAGGCTGGCTCCCATCTCAGCCGACAATGGGCGAGGGCAGAGTACACACTGGACAGCTCGCCAGGCCATCGCAGGGAGAAACATGCTGACGACAATGCAGCCTACTCGTTACGAATGTCACTGCAGACGGTGAGGGACATGGTTAGCCTTTGATAACCCAGTTAGCTGCACTGGGGGAAGAGTAGTGACAACCCGTTGATAGTGGGGATTGAACCCCGGACCTTCGGATCATTAAGCCAGCACCCTACCATTACCCCTTTGGCTAACTTGTCATTATCCATTATATTTACCAACAACAAGCCATTTATTGGGGCTAGATATTATCCTATACTTATTTTTGCTCTTGAATATGGGAGATTACAAACTTTAGGTTGGTACCTAAAAATTTTCCCCTGATGGGAACCCGACCAGCTTTTGTTCTTTCATTTAAAGGTACTCCTTCACTAGTAAATATTTAATGTGTTTTACCTTTCATTATTAGTTCGTTTTGGTTGAATATGAAGGTTTCCTGGTGAAACCCTCCCAGCTCATGGGTTTAGTATATTTTATTCACCTGTCTGTTTCCAATAACATAAAAAAACAACAATGATATGTGACCCTAGGAACAATCTTGCACCTTCGCACTGCAACATCAATTTCTAGAAAGTAAAAAGTTTTAGATGAACTGCTGAGAAACAGAAGAAATGCAAACAATTTCAAGATAATGAAAAAGAAAGACTCAGAATGACCATGTCGCCTATTCCATTTTATTTCCACACATAACATTGTAATTCATGTTTATTTAATATACCTGGGAAGTAAATAGGCTCTTATAATGAAGGATCCGAGGAACAGCGAAGGTATGAGAAAGGACATTTGAATCGGGTGCCAGTCCATCACAGAGCACCAGTGCGTACACAAAGCCACATGGACCATAACCAGAGTCAATTTGATATGGCCATTCCACCTACAGTATAATCTTAATTTTTGGAGCTGGGATGAAACCAGAAAACCCAGAAGAAACTAGGACATGTGTTGCAAACTCCAGACTAACTGTAACCTGATTGCACTTGAAACTAGAACTGTGAAGTGGGAACACTACTCACTGCACCACCATTCCACCCAAGACTGTCGAGATTGACAGTAAAATGTATTCAATGGGAAGACTGGTATTTGGATGCTATGTGTGCATAAACACCAGTGGGTGAATCATACCATCCCAGCACCACCATGAGTGGTGTACTCTTACTTTCGACCTGCATTTTGCAAGCAAGCGAAGGACTGGACTCCTCCCTCAGGATTTGTGTGGTTAGACACGATTACAGGGTGGCGGGCTGTCTTCCGAATACTTGGCAGTCTTGCACCTTGAAGTCGTAATGACATGGCTTATCATGCCTCTGTCTTTAGAGAGAGTCATTGTCCAACTCTCTCTAAAAAACCCATTATTTTCCTTAACAGGGGACTATTTCACTGTCTCAGTAAAACACAGTGATTTCATGAGATTCTGAGCTCAGGTTTGAGATGAGATAGTCACTTATCAGAGTTAAGGATGTGTAGGATGTTTGTGTAGCTAGATAAATTTGGAACCCTGTCTAGATGGATGGTAAAGCTCCTCCTATGAAAATTACCATGCTTCATCATTCCCATACCACGTCACCAATGGACACGCTGGGATTTGGATGCCTGAAGGAAAAGGAGATGATTAGCAGAGACCTCCCTTTAAATATGGCTCCTCCCATTTCCGAAAGGGTGCCAGAGGGAAAAGATGTTTTCATTGCAAGTTCTGTCCGACTTTAATCAAAAGTTATTCCGAGAAATATTTTAGGATGAAATGATCAATGGAAACACATGTGTGCACCATATTTATCCTGGTGTTTAAGGCTGTCTATGTTTGGTATTCTCGACCTGGTATCTGTTTTAAAATGTGTAACCAAAACAATGTTTTTGCTAAAGGAGTGCTGAGAACATTTCGCTGTTTCTACACAAACCACTCCATTTTGGTCATGCTGTGACATGGTTTTTCTCCCTTCGTCTTAGTCCAGCCTTATTTCCTTAATCATGCAGATGTGTCTCCACGGTCCTGTCCCTCATTTTCTTCCCGCCCCCCGACCACCAGTCCCCTCCTCCTTACCAAGACACCCATGCTAACGGTGAGGCAGAGAGACATAATGGAAAAAGTGACTGTATTCTTCCCAGACTTCTGCTAATATGCACATGGTGGGTGTAAGCCGCCATATTACTGTTTCAGCAAAAATGAAGACAGCAAGAAAAGGCAGAAAAAACACACTGTCAGTTCAATTAGACTGCATAGACTCATAATTGAAGACATTTTTAATGTTTGGTTTGGTTTAATTAGAGACTAGTTTGTAGATTGATTGTCTGAAATGGAGAAAGGTGCTGGGGTGAAAGAGTACAAATAAGTGAAAAAAAAAACAAAAAAAACAAAACGATATTCCAATTCAGTACATGTATGTTTCGCAGTGGATTTGCAGTAAAGGGGGAGGGGCTTCAATGTGTTTCAGGTTTCAAGTTGTTAATTCATCATGTGAAAGCAGCTTAGAGAACAGCATACATCACTGACCATGCAAAATTATTCTGTTTTTCTTTACTTTCTTTACAAAATAAAAGCGTATTTTAATGGACAGGATTTAAACATTACCAGCTTCCGACATAGTTCAACCTACCTAATGTTTATTGGAGAACATATCATCTGAGATGTCAGTCAAGTTCAGAAGCGATCAACTACTAAAGAAGACTTTTATTACAATATTAATACCGCACACACATGAGAGTCTTGGTTTTATGCTTTCTACAACTGTTCGGGGCTCTTTTTTATCTAGACATAATTTCCAGTCTCTCTGGCAGACATTTCGTTTCAAAACCACTGCCCAGGAAAACATCTGGAAAAAGTTCACTTTGGACTCTATGTTTTATACGTTGTTCTCTTTTCTCCTGCTCTTTGTAGGCACAGATTTTCTCCATTCACTTTATTTTATAGCCTTTTTTGTTATTTTTTTACTCTCTGTCCATTTTCCTCGTGAATCTTCTGGGTAAACAAGCAAGTAAGATAAGAAGCCATTCGCCCTCGCAACATTGATGGACTGCAAGAGCTGACAAAGATTTCCCTTACAGAAAAAAGTGTGTGTTTATGGTATGCTATTTTAAGTAGGGAAATCATGTCAGTATTAATTCTTCCTAAATCCCACATCAGTGTTTTTAATTGTTAAAAGTCAAAAGTTAACCCATCAGGGGAGGTGTCTGAGAGAAAATTTTGGGGGAACGTAAGCACCAAGGTCTGGAAACCTCATCAGTCAACCCCTGACGCCACCGCACAGGCACTCATAAATACTGCTGCAGGCCTGTGCAGAGAGAGAGAGAGCGAGAGAGAGAGAGAGAGAGAGAGAGAGAGGGAGAGGGAGAGAGAGAAAGAGAAATCGGGGAGGGGGGGGGTTAGCTGAAGGGAAGGAAAATCCAAGAGATGAGGTGGTATGAAAATGTGGCAGTGCAGCTAGAAACAGTTCAGAAAAGATTGCTAGTTAATGGGAATGAGGGTGTTTATTTATTTATATACCGACAGAAAAAGAGACTTGAATAACATTGTTCTGACTCAGACTCTCTTCAGACAGCAAAGCTACAGGAAACTCCAATAAGGAAATTGTTACAGAATAAAAGCATTTCATGTGGCATCGTATGTTCCTGTATGACATATGATTATGTGATCACGTGTGAGGCACGTGTCAAAGTACAATTCAACGTTATGTTACGCCAAGGGGGCGGCATGGCGGCATAGTTATGAGCACTTTCTCACCACTGCAAGAAGATCCTTCCTGAGCTCCGTGTTCTCCGCATTGCGTGGGTTTCCTCCAAATACTCCGGTTTCCTCCCACAGTCCAAAGACAAGCACATTTAGCTGCTAATTGGATATTTAAGTTGCCCCTTGTTATGTCAACTGCCAATGTTATGCCGTGTTATATTATATATATATGTTATATGTATATATATTTTTTTAAGATTTAAATCGTTTGATAGCGCTCATGTGATTAAATAGTAAGCTAACTTCCTGCCAAAATAATAATGGTACATCCTGTAATCAGCCACTTAATCCTGAACCAGGGGAGGCTGGCGCCCATCTCAGCCAACTCTGGGCGAGGGCGGGGTACACCCTTGACAGCTCGCCAGGCCATCGTAGGACAGAAAGATGCTGATGGCAACTCAACGGCCTTCTCTTTTCTTCTCTCTTCTCTTTTACATGCTTCTCACCACAGCAGTGAGAGAAATGCCTTTGATAACCCAGTGAGCTGCACTGGGGGAACAGCAGTGACAACCCACTGATAGTGGGGCTTGAACTTGGTCTCGGTCTCTGTGTTCTACCTCAATCTTATCTTATCTAAAGAAAAGCATTCTACCAGCATCTTGATAGTAATCTTGCTTCAGCAGGTGCAGGTGTATTTCTTTCTGTACTCGCAATGCCTGAGACAGCCCTCAGTAAAATACATCAACAGAGACTGGTGGGCCAAAGCGATTTGGCATTGGTCACCTATAACTCTGTAAGTAATACTTTAGAGAAAAACCCACACTGCACAGCCAGATCCTGTCGCTGTGTGGATACATCTTAAAACCAAGGAGAAGGAAACTCCCTCCCTCAAGATGCAAAACCTGCCAGAATACATCATTAACAACAAGTCGTGTTTTACTCCCTCACTCTGTCTTGTACCAGATTCATATTTGTTCTGTTGAGCACATCAGGTAGGTTCATCTGAGCCTCTGGCAGCCTCACACTCTGCATAACAGAGCATGCTGAAGTCACAATCTAGTGTAGAGTTTAGTGCGCGCTTCGACAGAGAGCCAATCAAAACTAGAGGCAAACCAGAAACATTCCATCCATTGAGACGGCTTCATAATCTACAGAGAACGTGCAGGGTTGCTTTTACAGGACCACTGTCAGCCTAATGCAACAACAAAATGATTGGCACCTTAAAATGAATAATAAATGCATATGACCGACATACCCGTACCATCCATTTAAACCTCAGAACAGCTGTACCCCTGCACATCTACACAGTCTTCCATGCAGATGATTATCTGCGGAAGCACCACAATGCATAATCCAGCAGTTACACAGATACATGATCAGGCTGCTTAATTCTCACGAACATCTGAATGGAAAAAAGTTTAATGTCTAAAAAATGTACAGTAAACACCTATTTCCATTATCTAAATGAATTTAGCATCAGTTCGGCAGCAACAGTGCGAATCCCACGTACCCAGAGTGCCCTGTGTTTGTGTCAGTGGTTCAGGGGGATATTATTAACTACAGGGGAATAAAATGATCTGATTGGTCACTGTCACTTGGAGCAAGCAGTGTCTTCATTATCAGGCTTTAAAATGGAAAAATTACCTGTACAATTTTTATTTTAGTTTGTTTTTCTTGTTTTTACCACAGTCCATACTAAAACATCCTTATGGAGTGCAGTTAACTTTACTTTTGTTACTTTTCTTTCACATTTAAACGAGTTTGCATTAGCAAACTCAAGGTGCAGAGTTCACCTGATCTGCCGCGGTGTTATGAGCAAAGTATCTGTATATGAAGTACAGAAATCTCTGTGAAGTTTGTATATTTTAGTTAAAGAGACACCCGCTCTCGCATGCACTCAGGTTCCCTTATGTTCGACATGATCAAAAATATATATTTTTGTTTTGTGTATTTTTTTTATTCTCTTCATGTGTGGTATATAATTAAACAATTATTTGCTTCAGGCTCAGTGAATGTCACTGAATTGAATAGTTTATGTTCAGGGATATCTACCAAGATTTAATTGATTATAAAGGATTATATAATACAACATATAACTGGGGAATGGAAGTGACTCAAAGGCCTTGGTCCACTTATGTCATAGTCCAACAGGTGGGAGGTAGGTGTTCCTTTTCTCTTGGGTCGGGTAACTGACTCACTTGACTTGAAAGGTTGCATCCTTAAGTGTAATCCTTAAGTGTTAGTGCGAGGACACTTTACCCACAAACTGGATTGCTGCTGCCAGATGGGTAAGAATATCTTACAGCTGTACTTCCAACATGATCAACAGCTTGGAATCAATTTCTGTTTGGAGATATACTCTTGGGTGGCACAGTAGCATAATGGTTAGCAGATCCACCTCACCCAAGAAGGTCCTGGGTTAGAATCCCGGGCTCGGCGAGGGTGTTTCTATGAGGAGTTTGCATGGTATTCCTCTGGGTACTCTGTTTTCTTCACCCAAACATATACTGAGACTGGGTGACCGTGACTGCTGTAGAATATATGGCATTTGCATGATTTTCATCCCCATCAAACCGTCCAGGAAGTCATTAAACTGTACATACCTTGTGAAGTTACCTCGGAGAAACCCAGAATAAAAATATTTTTCTTCATGAGATTTAACTGAGAGGATAACTCAGAATATCTTGGCGTGCTTCTTCTCTATAATGGGACAGGAAGACCAAAAGCATGACAACAAAATAAATAAAAGAAAAAGTGTAATTATTGGGTAAGTGCTGAACTGCTTAATCCTGTTGGGTTGCCAGGACAGCGGCTCTGAGGGAAGTTGGGGTACAGCTTGCCAGACCACCACAGTGCCAACATGCACAACTATAATGTGCATTTCTTCGGACAGTGGAAGCCAATTGGACTACCAGGTAACAAAGCAAGCATCAGGAAGACATGCAAACTCCACACAGAAATGGTCTTGCCAAGCCCAGGAATCGAACC
>JBCNYG010000019.1:15613059-15624820 GCA_039654305.1 Porochilus rendahli
AGATAGATGGATAGATAGATGGATAGATAGATAATTTTTATGTGAAAACTATTCATCATTCTCATTATCCTCAGAGGTGCACAAACAGCCTGAAAAAGGTTTTGTGCAAGTGCATTGAGACAAGTGCATACATATACCTCAGTGCCTACGCTCTGTCCTCAAATACAATCTATTACAGGATAAGAACAAACACACATAACAGCCCACACTAAGGCATAAGCACAAACTCACAAACACTTACACACACGCACACACACAGCACAACATTTTTCTGTGACACAGAAATGTATACCATACATATGTTTATACACTAAGCTTATATGCAGCATATACACAACACACACAATAATGTTTAACCCTCTATAATAAAAAACACAGGTGTGAAAAAGGTGCACCGAGAAAGTGAGACATCGAGAGCAAGACAGAGAGAGAGAGAGGGAGAGAGAGAGAGGGAGAGAGAGAGAGAGAGACAGTGGGAAAGAGCTGATCTCTGTATGGATACCTCTCAGCTTGACTTGTGAAAGGAGCTCATAAAATTACTGAACAGTGCTCCATATGGACGTGTCACTGAAATGACCTGCGCTCCCCCTGGCGAGAGAGAGATATGAGAAGAGAGAAAGCACAAACTCTCTCTCTCTCTCTATCTCTCCATGCCTCCTGTCATCCTCACATTTCTGCGCCACGAGAAAGGAAGACAGATGGTTGCTATGGCAACAGGCCGTGTGGTACGAAGAGGGAGGGTGCTGTTTCCTGTGCTGGATTGCCTGTATGTGTTTGTGTGCATGTGTCTGCTTGTGTGTGTGTTTGTGTGTGTGTGTGTGTGTGTGTTTATAAGAGAGAAAGAGAGAGAGAGTGTGTGGGTGGCTGTGAGAGTGAGCATGCCAAACCCAGTGTGAGTGGATATCAGGTGGGACATCAGCTCTGAGATACAGGCGTGACACAAAAAGACAGAGCTCATAGTGAGAGAGAGAGAGAGAGAGAGAGAGAGAGAGAAAGAAGGGGGAGAAAAGAAGAGGAAAGAGGGATATACAGATAGAGAAAGACTGCATAAAATATAATAAAGAGAGTTTGCTAAAAGTAAAACACAATAACAAACAATGAGCAGACTGACAACATATGACAGAAAGGAAGAAAGAAAGAAAGAAAGAAGGAAAGGAAGAAAGAAAGAAAGAAAGAAAGAAAGAAAGAAAGAAAGAAAGAAAGGAAGGAAGGAAGGAAGAAAAGAAGGAATGAAGGAAGGCAAATCCACAAGACAAGAAAGGAAGTACAAGCCAAAAATAGAAATATGGTATAGAGTTGGTAAAACAACACTGAGGTAATGAAAATGCTAAGAGAGAGAGAGAGAAAGAGAGAGAGAGAGAGAGAGAAAAAGAGAGAGAGAGTATTTGCTGGGTGGCTGACTCACAAGTGTAAGTGAAGCCAGTCATTACTCAGCTGTCTCACACTGGGAAATAACACTCTATTAGCATTACAGACAATTAATCATCAATTATATAATATCTCTCACATCTATTTTAAGTGATTATAATATGATAAAACGTCATTAAAACAGCATAATGAAGTGATAGATCGTGACACAACTGTGCTGTTTTAATAAACTTAAGTACAGCTCTATTACAGCTTTATTACAGCTTTATTACAACTTTATTACAGTGCTATTACAGTTTGACTACAGTTCAAGTCCAGCTCTTTCAACTTTTATTACAACTCTACTGCAGCTCAATTACAGTTGTATTAGAGACTATTACAGCTCCTTTGCAGCATTATTACAGCTTTATTACAGCTCTATTCAGTTGCATTTTCTACTTCAAAACTTTTTATATAGCAGAATCATGCTAAAGATAGGTATGTCTTCACATCTGTTTTGTGGAAGAAAGATAGGGTATGATGCTGCAGCTTCACAGAGAGAGAGAGAAAGAGAGAGAGAGAGAGAGAGAGAGAGAGAAAGAAAGAGGGAGAATATCTGCAGTGTATAAAACTGCAGCTGTAAGATGTTAAACTCTGCAACTCTGCAGCACAGTGAAAATAATCTCTCTCTCTGCTAAGCTGCAGTGTTTCATCCCTTTATGTTAAAAACTACAAAAGCAGAAACAGAAATTTCAGAAAGTAGAGAAGAAGAGAAGGAGCTGTGACACAGTGTGTTTGATGTCAGCAAAAATGGTTTAAAGATTCACCGGTCATTTATAGAAATCGACTAAACAGAAACAAGGAAGCATCCGTCCATCCATCTGTCCATCCTTCCTTCCAACCATTCACCCATCCATCCATGAATCTATCCATTCATCCGCCCATCCATCTGGCCATCTGTTTATCCATCAATTACCCGTCCATACATTATTCTGTCTATTCATTCATCAGTCCATCTACCCTATCATCCATTTTTACATCCATCCTTCTATCAATTCTCTAACCACCCATTATTCCATCCATTCATGCATCAGACCACTAACCCTACCATCCTATCTTACAGCCATGATTTCATCCATCCAGTCATCCATCGATCCATCTATCGATTACCCACCCACCCATCATTCTACCTTTTACCGTTCATTCATCCATGCACCTACCCTACCATCCATTCTTATATCCATGCTTCCATTCATTCTTCCATTCAACCAATTCCCCATCTATCCATTTATTCATCTTACCACCCATGCATCCCACAATTCATCCATCAAGCTGTCTGTCCATCCATTCATTCATGCATTCTTCGATTCACTCATTGATCGATTGCTTGATTCCTCCATTCATCCATCCAGTCATCCATCCACCCACTCACTCATTCATCCATCTGTCAATTTACCTATCCATCCATCTAACCATGTTTCAATTCACATCCATCCATCCATCCATCCATCTATCCATTCCCCCATCCATCCACTAATTCCCCCATTAATCTGCCCATTCATTGATTCCCCATCCATCCATCCATCCATCCATCCATCCATCCACTCACCCATTTACTCATCTACCCATCAATTTACCTATCCATCTATCTATCCATCTTTCAATTCACATCCATCCATCCATTCATTAATTCCATCATCCATCCATCCATCCATTAATTCCACCATCCATTCATTAATTCCACTATCCATCTATTCATTAATTTTACCATCCACCCCTCCATTAATTCCCCATTCATCCAAATATCAATTCCACCATTCACCACTTCATACATTTACCATTCATCCATTCATCAATTCCACCATCCACCACCCCATTCATTTCCCATCCATCCATCCATTCATTAATTCCACCATTCGTCCATTATTTCCACCATCTATCAATCCATTCATGAACCCACCCACCCCTCCGTCTGTCCTCATCTACAATATAGCTTCCTGTCTAATTCTGCATTTCTTTAGCTGTCTCCCTTACCCTTATTCCACTCTCTATGTGACAGCGAGACTCAGAGAATGAGCACGAAACAAGCTACAGAGTCCTCCCGTCCCAACAGACGTGAGGGAAAGGTGTCAAGTTCTTACCAGGTGCGTCCAGGTTGGGATTCTGTGCTGCGGAAGAGCTGTGTGTAGGGGAGCCAAGGTCAAATTCAGGTATGCGAGGGCTCTCCACAAACTTAAGCTTCCGTAGCGGGGCTGAGGGGATGCATGCACACAACACACACATAAAAGGCACACAACACACACACACACACACACACAAACGGAAGGGTCAGAGGCGGGGGACGGGACAAAGATCAAAGATCAAAACAGAAAACACATGACAGTGTGTGTGTGTGTGTGTGTGTGTGTGTGTGTGTGTGTGTGACAGACAGCATAAAAAGGACAACAGTGGTCAATGAGAGGACATAGAAATATGTTGTTACTAACACTTGTCCAGGTGTAAACTGAATTTGTGGTTCGTGCAAGGCATTACAGGTAGCAAATGAATAGCTCTAACCTTAATTCTTAAAATTCTAAACACTAAAGCGCTCCTTTTAACTGGCATTTTTATATTATTCCTGTGTATCATTGCCACTGTCTGTATTATAATCAGATTATGTCTTGCATTTACTCTGCTTTCGAAATGCCAAACATCGATACTGCTGGAAATGCAACGATGTGCCTGAAACATACAGTACAGTACTTCTGTAGTGTATATAAACTCTGGACTGACAATGCATAGATATTTTTAAGATGCTACACCATCATTGATAGTCCTTATTTTTGTTTCAATATGCTAACACCGAAAGCTGCATTAACTGGTACATAATTCATGTTGCACTAAAATGCATTGATTCATGTACATCAGGCCAAAGACTGAACTCCTAATGCAGCCTTCACACGATAACCAACCGACTCAGTGTATGTCAGCATGCAAAAAAATGTTGCCATTTAGTGCTATATCCTGCAGTTAGTTTAGCAACCAGCAACCAAAGAGAGGTCATTTAAGCTAATTGAGGCATTGGGTGGAGACATTTCTGCTGGAGGCATGTGAGGAGTTGGGACTGGGAGTCCTGGATCTTGAGGCTTCTTGGGATGCAGTTGCTTATTGAGGTAAAGGTGTGGGTGGTTGAGAAGGGCGTCTGATTCTTGGAGCCCTCCCTCTTTGAACTTTGGCGTGTTCCGATGTCAGATCGCAGAATGCGACTAGTAGGATGGAAAATCCCTTTAATCCATTATTCATCATTTATACAAGTGTACAAACGTCATGTAATCGGTTGAAATTCACAAATACTACAGAGAGAACACCATTCATTAATGTCTATTAAGTATCCTCTCTGGATAAGTAATCAACTGGTTCTGATCTTGTTTTAATTTCATTTCATCCATTCATCCATCCATTCAATCCTAATAAGGGTTGCAAGGAGGCTGGTGCCCATCTCAGCTGACTCTGGACAAGGGCGGGGTATACACTGAACAGTTCGCCAGGCCATTGCAGGGCCAACAACCATTCACACTTACACCTCATGTGACCTAGGCGCGATTTAGAACTGCCAATCAGGCTACTGTGCGTGTTTTTGAACTGTGGGAGGAAGCCAGAGTACCTGGACGAAACCCACACAAGCACGGGGAGAACACTGCCCCGAGTCCGGGAATCAAACCTTGCTGTGAGGCGAACGTGCTAACCACTGTGCCACCGTGCCGCTATTTCGTTTCATTCATTGTCAATTTATTGTATTGTCTGAACACAATCGGTGACAAGTAGGAGGTTTTATGTGTGCAGTAGCATCAATCAGGGTTGTTAGATCATTTTACAGGTTTTCACCACAGATGAGTCGTTCTTCCCCAGTGGTCTGCCTGTGTTTAGTCCCTATAGCTTCCTGCCTCCACTCATTTGTGGACACAATTTGCTCCAAGCACAAATTGTTCCTGCTGCCAGTGTAAAAAGCAGCTAAAGGTCCAATAATCAAGGAAGTGCAGTAAAACTGGAGCACATTTCAAGTGCACACAGTAGATGCCCACTCACAATAACAGCATTATGTGCTGCATGATTTTCAAACCTCAGCTTTCACCTGTCTGTTGTATCAAATTTGTGCAGTTTGTTGGTGACACGATTTTTTAAAAAATCACCAAGCAGCCCAGTTCGTATAAGGGGTCGGACTAAAACTTTTCAGTGGAGCATTGCAACAGCTTTCACTGTCTCTTGGTGATGCAGAAGAAAAAAATATATAAAAATATATATTTTTTTAAAAAGCACATGGGTTTTATTTTTGATTATTAGTTCTTTGTGGCTAAATAGGCAGGGTTGCTAGAAAACCCACCCCAGCTCACTGGCTTAGTATCTCTTATTCGCCTGTTTTAAATCTTGCTTTTGTTCTATATCTGCTTACAATAAAAACAACTATAACAAAACCATGGGTGGCAGGGTAGCGCAGTGGTTAGCATGTTCGCCTCACAGCAAGAAGGCCTGGGTTTGCCCCTGCCCAGAGTCAGCTGAGATGGGCACCAGCCTCCCCGCAAATTAGCTCATGTGGCTTAGAAAATGAACAAATGAATAAAGACCACAAGACCAGAGGAGCGTGCTTGCACATGCACGATAACTTGGCAGTGCAACATCGATTTGTAGAAAGTGGAAAAGTCTGAGATTAAGTGTTAAGAAGAAGAATGAGGTGTTTGATTTGAAGAGAAAAAAAAAAGTTCACATATCAAAATATTCTCTACATCCCTAAAAGATCATCATCACACCCATATGTGGTCTTTCCTCAAACGCCTTCCACCAAGAAGAACATGCACAATGTACAAGAATGTTCTTGTAGGGTTGCGGTAACCAAAAGACCCAAACAATTTCCTGAATAACAATATCCCTGCACATTCCATGAACTCATGACCTGCCAAAATTGGCCTGGTAAACCTTGAGTGTCCTCCACAGAGCATGAAACTGAGAATCCCCATTCCAATGTCTAGTGGAAAATCTTTCCAGATAGGTTGATATGATTTTCCCAGGAAAACCTTCCTATATGACCCAGAGAGCAAGTGCAAAATCCTTCAGTGGAAAAGTCCCAAGTCGCCAAACAAGACAGCCGAAATCCACCGTCAGAATCATGTTGATCACGTTCTCCAACGTGAGGGGCACTGTTCACATTGAGTTCTTGCCACAGGGCCAGACGATCAATCAGTGATCCTGCAGCGTTTGCTTCGTTTAGTGCTTCGAGAAGAGGCAAGAGCTGTGGCAGGACAACTCATTGCTACTTCGCCACAACAACCTGCCCACTCACAATGCCAAGGGTGTCATCCCGAAGACCCGTTTTCCAGATATGGAATCCAACAAGAGGGCCGTGATGGAGCTGCAACATATTCCGAGGAGAACCCTTGCAGGACTGCTTGAAGTGGGACTACATCGAAGAGGAAGCCTTGTAGTGTGGAGCTGAATTAATTTTTTTGTGACCCCAGTCCTATTACTTTTCTGACACATCTCATATAATCATCATTTGGCAAGGTTGGACAGATTTTAGGTAAAAATGTTATGCATTTCTTGGGCCTGTGGTAATTGGAAAGGCTGTTTCAGCCTTCCTTATAGCACGTAATCTCTATGGTTCTGTTTCAACAAACATAAGCAACATAGCATTTATTTCCGTCCAGTGTCGGGTTCATTTCTTACCAACGTCTTGAATTGAGGAGGGAAAAACTGAACCACACCATAAAGTCTTCTCCAGCACATCCTGAAAACTTTCAATAGGGTGAAAATGATTCCTCGTGCTCCCTGAACCACTTGAGTCCCCGTTTTATATCAATGCCATCAGGGAAGAAAAAATTCATCGATGTGATGACCTGCTCATTCGGTACATTCAGCTCATCAGGTGACTTTATTTTATAGCCACATTAATGTTACTGAGCCTCGACCGGACCAGCTGGAGCAACAATGCCATGGAGATTTCATGCTGTGATCACATAGTTAGCTACAGTTGAATGATATAGTATGATGTAGTGGTTAGCAAAAAAAACGTTGTGTCCGAGTCCGGGCTCAGCAACAGCTTTTCTGTATGGAGTTTGCACTTGAATGAGTTTCCTCTGGGTACACCAGTTTCCTCCCACAGTCCAAAGAAATGCACATTAGGCTGAATTGCTGCTCCAAATTGCCGCTAGGTGTGAGCGTGAGTGGCTGTGTGTGTGTGTTGGCTCTGTGGTGAACAGGTGATCTATTCAGGATGTACCCCATATTCCCCCAGACTATCTTTGGCTGAGATAGGCTCCAGCCTCAATGTGACCATAGCAGAATTACCCAGTTCAGGAAATGAATGAATGTCTGAATGAATGAATAATTTGTATGAGTGCCACAGAAAAGTGTATTTAAAGGTCGCATTCTGAATAAAGCAAAACCGGATTTTTTTTGTACGGCTGAGCGAATTCAGTGGCGTTAACACTGAACGGTTTTCACAGATCCCCACACATACAGTATGAACACGGTAATGAGTAACCTGACCACAAATAAGCTTAATCAGCTCGGTTTTACCCGACCCTCATTATAAAAAAAAATGTTATATAGAGTTTGATGTTGTCTACTGTTTCAGGACACAATGTTCTCTCAACAGCCCATACAGTCATTACAATTAGCTGTAGGATAGATGTTGAAGTTCTTGAGTTTGTACACTCAGTACCATAAAAATCCTTATATAATCAGTACAGCAGCTTGGCCTAGGCAGTCTTATCAGTAACAAGGGATTTCAGTTAACTCTGGGTGAAGGCAGGATACACCCTGAACAACTAACCAGTCCATCACTGGGTAGCACACACTACCATTCACACATCCCAAAGACTTTCAATAGGGTTCAGGTCAGGACTCTGTGGCACACTTCATTTGTGAAAATGATTCCCTGAATATTATATCTGTGCCATCAGGGAAGAAAAAGTCCATTGATAGTTGAATCTGCTCATTCAGTACATTCGGTTCATCAGCTGATTTTATTTTATCGCCATATAATGTCGTTTAGCCTTGACCTGTCTACCTGGCAATTAGGTGCTGTAATCAAGGCTAAAGACACTCTAAACATTTTCTTGGCCGGACAGAGTAGATATAAATGGGTTGCCTGGCTTGAGAGATGCCATACCTCGTGAAAACACTGTTGCTTTCCCAATCTGTTCCTTTAATGCACTGTGAAGCAGCAAAATAGGTATGTAATTTATGGTATGGCTTTTACTAACAGAGCTGCCTTGGATCTAGAAAGAGTAAATAGTCTTGAAACAAATCACATACATCACCAAATCAGAGCTATAAGCAGTCACAGAGCAGGACTGATTCAGACCAAGTGAAGAGAGAGTTCGATTGAGACACCAAGACAAAAATGAAATCCTCTCAGAGACAACTCACTTACCTGTTTGTATCTTCTATTTTATGATGGTCACGAAATGACTGGTTGGATGCACAATCTGACTGTGACATATATACACATCGACACCAACTAGAATACTGACACCTATATTATATATATATATACAAGTCTAAGTGCGAACATCAATGAATCCAAGACCAGCTTCAGACAACAGAAAAGCAATAGAAATCCTTTTACACAAGAGAAAAACCCTCTCGGCTGCTCCAGCCCGGGGTCAAATCCACAGGTTGCCGGAATGAACCCAGTTATGGTGTGAAGACCTTTGAAAAGAAGAGGCCGAGGAAGAGAGACGAGCCAGAGGGAAAGGTTGCTGAGGCACTAAAACTATTCCAGCCATCTGGATAGACGTTTGTACTGAAATAACATGGACCATCATGCTCCAGTCAAGCGGCAGTGATGACCATTAGTGTACACACCAGCACAGTGCAGGTAACGAGTACATTAACAGAAGGTAAAGCTACATAATGAACCAGACCATAAACAGTTCAATGGCAAAATGTTACATTCTGCTACTAAAACATCTGTGCGGTGCATCTATGCTGCTTCATGATACGCATTCGCAGCTGGAATCCATCTGCGAGCGTGAATGTAGTGTACATGGGGATTTGTGAGGTTCATTTGAGGATGTAAGAACTACATACATATTTTAACTGCATACATATTTTACTGGATTCCATCAAAAAAAACTGGATTCCATCAGAAAACTGCAGTCAAGTGTGACCGGATCTGTAGTTAAAAGTGCTCTATTAATAAATGTTTTAACAAAATGAAAAGAGTGTGTATATTGTATGAATGTTTACCCATCCAAGCCTAAGGTATTTTATTATTATTATTATTATTATTATTATTATTATTATTATTTAAGCGGTCAATTCACAAAATACATGCTCTGATCTCAGTGATTTCAAATGGTTCCACAGGTTATGATGAAAGACAGTTAGCGTATGTGCGAAAGCATAGGCCTCATATAGCAGGTTGATACATCAGAACCGTGGCTGGGATTACCACCTCCATTCGTTGACCATTACATTGGATTTTGGAGCTGGTCTGACATGAAAATATGGGTGGAAAAAAATGCTTAGTACGACTGTCCAAGAATAGAACAAAAAAAACAATAACTAGAACTTTAAGTGATTTTAAATTACAAGGGGGGTGGAAATAATAAAATAAAACAAAATAAAATAAAAATATGCATATAACATAAAATAAAAACATAAAATATAGGATACAAAAAAATAAAATATATAATGTGTATGAAATGTAAATGATATATAAAAACATATATGGACCGTAAAGAATGTAAAACGTGTAAAACATAAAGTGTAAGTAAGTCCGTACGAGTCCATAAAGTGACTGTGTGCAGAAAAAAAGTGACAAGTGTCAAGATGCACCTGGCTGAGCAACGCAAGCATCTGCTCTGAATACCTCACAACCATCATGTCTACCAGCAGTCACCGTTCCATGTAGCATCCGGTGAGCCGCATGGATTCCTTTAGCACTGCAACAGATGAACCGATCCAGCACTTCACACAGGGGGAATTCCAACATGACCAAACTTTTCATGAACAGAAGCCACACCTTCTCAGAAAGCAAGGTAGCTCAGAAAGCAAGGCTCTCACGTATTCCAACGCTAGTGGCCGAAACTTACTGCCGGTTGACGCTCGGAAGGCTAGAAATCTTATTAGCTTATTTGTGTAAACACTAGCTAATATCTATTGTGTGATTTGTGTAGTACATCTTTGTCTTCCTGGTTTTCTTTCTTCTCATAAGTAGATGTTCGCTTTATTTGTATATCTTGATCTATTTTAGCCCCTGCTCTCTCTTTTCCAGCATGTGCTGAGCCACAGCAGGTGTTAGCGTCTCAGATAGTGGTCACGGGTTGGCTGTGGAACTGACAGGCTGCTGTCCAGAAAGCTGGACTGGCTTCTCTCCAAGGATTTATGGATGAATAACTCCAGGGAATTCTCCAACAGCTGTTTTTCTATCATCTGCCTTGGCAGCCACACCACAGCTTTCTGGGCATCTCAGAAATAGTGTTTGATACCCCAGGCACTTGTATCTAATAAATAAATAGCTAGTTGTTTTATTTGATGACTGAAGTGTAACAACAATATGAATGTAATTGATAAAGATTAGTACGATGAACCTTCTGTTAACTAATTGTGCCATGATGAGAAAAGACGGGTGGAAATAGCTGACCCTGTCCGATCCAGATAACCTGGTTAGGCATTCATTTTTCTTTTTCTTTTAAGGTTTTCTATATATACATATGTTTATATGTAGTAGATATTTTTAAAGCAATATTCCTGAAATGCAGGAAGTAAATTTTGCAGCAAATATTTTACACCTTTCCCCGAATAAAGCAGTTACAAGCATTCAAACTACAATAAGCTTCCACCACTACTCTGATGTAAACACACACCATCATCAACACGCTAATAAGATATTGATTTAGGTGCTGCCGATTAGGGGCGTCTGAGGCCGGTGTTATAAGAGTATTTATGCTACAAGAGCTTTAAGAACTGAATCATCTTCAGACCTGGGGGAAATAAATAAATAAGTCATTCTTCCTTGCGCTTTCCAAATATGGTCTGGAACAATAACGAGTTCATGTTCCTGCTTGTTTCCTGTTGTTTTGCTCGGGAAACTTCATCTGCCTACCTGAGTTAGACTGTGTGTTTTTTATTCTGTCTGGGCATCAACCATCCAAGTCATGTTCTATGTCAATGGGGCTCTGCTCAAGAGTTCTGCTAATGCACGCCAGGGTTCATCACTTTAACCCGTAGGAGAAAAGGCTGAGAAAATGATCAGGTTATTGATCTGGTAAATAATTGGGGTTTTTTTTCATTTCTGTTTCTTCACCTTTCAGGAGATTCCTAAATTACGAGGGAATGGTTTGGTTTCTTCAGCTTTATATACAATGACAGCACCACTTTAAATTATTTAAGGAAAATTCCTCTCTATATATATATATATATATATATATAT